>JANZXP010000004.1:26095453-26120398 GCA_027576715.1 Erythroxylum flavicans | reverse complement strand
GTGTAAGGAATTGACAGATTCAATAGAACAAGGTCATCTAATGACAGTGGATGAAATGTGAGACAAAGTCTTGGGCACTAGATCTGATTATGTTATTGGCATGGGAGTTAGGCCTCGACCACAAGGGAAGACTTCGATCAGAAAGAGACTTCGAGACAAACTAGAGGAGTCGAAGAAGGTTAATCGGGAGTTACAGTCTCAAGTCGATGAATTGAATAAAAAAGTTGAATAAGTGCAGGATCGATTAACTACTGAAGTCGAACAACAAAGAATTGAATTTGAACAACAAAAAAAGCTCTTGGAACTTTTATGTTCTACACATAATATTCGTTTAGATTAGATATATGTACTCATTGATATCTTATACACTTATGATGTACTTTTTATATTAATTATTGTATTATGACATGTTTGGGAATTGCAATTAAATAATAAATTGTCTGCACGCATGAAATTCTTGTGATATATAAATAAATGTTAAATTTAATTATATACTAAAAAATTAAAGAATTATTAAATAAATAAAATTTATAAATATTATTGAATAGTTATTAAATAAATAAGATTTTAAAAAAATTATTTCAAAAATAATTATTAAAATTGGATAATTATTAAATTAAAATTATTTTCAAAAAAATAAAAAAAATTAATAAAAGAAAATAAGTATATTCCACGACATTTTTCAACAACATTCCTCGACGTTTTTCAAACGTCGCGGAATCATCCATAAAACTACATTCAGCAATGTTTTTCATAAATGTCTCCGGAAACTACATTCGACAACATTTCCAGAAACATCACAGAAAACTACATTCCGCGACATTTCTTAAAACGTCGCCGAATGTGTCTTTCCTCAACATTTCGTAAAACGTCGTCGAATGTGGATTTCTGCGAATGTGGCTTTCAGCAACGTTTCGTAAAACGTCGCAGAATATGAAAGATTCAGCGATGTTTTCCTAAAACGTCGTAAAAAGGCCAACCTTTCAGTGACATTTTTATAAAAAGTCGTAGAATGTCAGTGTTTTCCTTGAAGTTTTACATAAAACGTCGCAGAAACCTTTTGCCTACACCACATTCCACGATGCCTTTTGTGAAGTTTTTTAAAACGTCGCAAATTATATTCTGCGACGTTTTCAGACATTCTGTGACTTTTTAAAAACGTCACAAATTGCCTTGTAATGTTGTAGTGGGAAGAGCAAATAGGGGAGCTCACATACCATGTTTGAGCATAGAAAAAAGAGGCTGGATGGCAGGGTGATTGTCAGTCTAACAGTGAGTAGCTAGTACATAGGTACTCCAAACTCGAATTTTCATCCTTTGATGGGTTAGAAGACCTATTGGTATGGCTGAAAAGCTGTGAACAGTTCTTCGTGAATCATAAAACACTTGAACGAGATTAGGGTTGACGACTTTCCATTTGATGGGAGAAGCTCAATTATGGTTTTGTCAGGTGGAACAAGAAGAACAGGAGTTGGATTACGATGAGTTTAAGGAGCGAACAGGTATTTGACTTTCAATGCCTTGAAGAAATCCCTTTCTAAAGCTCCAATTCTGCAATTGCTTAATTTTGAGGAAGCATTTGTGGTGGAGTGTGACACATCAGGAAGTGACATCAGGGTAGGTCTATTACAACAGAGTCATCCGATTGCATTTTTCAATCAGAAATTGATCGATCATCATTTTAAGTTAGCAGCCTATGATCGGGAGTTGATTGGCCTCACCAAGGTTGTACCCCATTAGAGGTCGTACTTGTGGGGATGACACTTCTGCATTCGAATTGATTATTATAGCCTCAAGTTCTTATTAGAACAAAGGTTAACTACTTCTCCCCAACAGCATTGGATCAGTAAATTAATGGGTTTTAATTTCAGGGTGGAATACAAGGCTGGAAGGCTTAATCAAGCTGCAGCGTCTTTTCTCGACGAGGTGAGGTGGACAGCTAGCTCTTTGTCATATCCCAATCTCGGGCAGACATCTTTGATGCCCTTCAGCAAGAGGTGGCAATGTTAGAGACCTTGAAGCAGTTGTAGGACAGCATTGAAAACGAAGCAACAAGTTCGAAATGGGCAGTGAGAGATGGCCGCCTAATATTTTTTCAGGGGAAGGTTTACTTGTTACCCACTTCCCCCTTGGTGCAAGCCATCTTTTCATGGATTCATGACATGGCCCATGAAGGGATTCAAAAGACATTGCAAAGAGTGTGTGCTGATTTCTTTTGGTAGGGGATGAAAGCCACAGTGGTGGAGCTTTTTAATAGTTGTTTAGTGTGCCAACGGAACAAGTGAGAAAATTTGCATCTTGTCGGGCTCTTATAGCCTCTTTAGATGCCTCAGTAGGTATGGATAGATATCTCTATGGATTTTATTGAAGGGTTACCTAAGATTCAAAGGAAATCAATGTTGATGATGATGGTGGAAAGATTTTCCAATTATGCACACTTCATTCCCCCCACTCATCCTTTTATTTTTATATCTGTAGCTTATGTTTTTTTTACAGAGATCTTTCGTTTACATGGTTTTCCTGAGACAATTGTTTCTGATAAAGATAAAGTCTTTACTAGTCTTTTTTTGAAGGAGTTGTTATGTTTATCGGGAACAAAATTGGCTTTCTCATCATCCTATCACCCCCAGTCTGATGATCAAACAGAGGTTGTCAATTGAACCATCGAGATGTATCTTCGTTGCTTTACTGGGGATAGGCCACACAAATAGGTTGAGTGGATTCCTTGGGTGAAATATTGCTATAACACCTCATTCCACTCTTCCTTACACGCAACACCCTTTCAAGTAGTGTATAAACAAGATCCTCTGCATCTGCTCAATTATTTGGCGGGTTCTACTAGGGTAGAAGCAATGGATCGAGCCGTGCAAGAGAGGAATATGTTGTTGCATTCAGCTAGTGACTATTTACTACAAGCATAGGAGTGCATGAAGCACACTCATGATGCTAGTCGTCGAGAGGTATCTTTCAAGGAGGGTGATTGGGTTTGGTTAAAGCTTCACCCTTATAGGCAATTGTCCATTGCATGTCGAAGTTAGCACAAACTTCCACTAAGTATTTCTTCAAAGTGTTGGAAAAGGTGAGAGTTGTTGCCTATAAATTGGAATTGCCCGAGGAGAGTCGCATTCACTATGTTTTTAACGTCCCCTTATTGAAAAAATTCAAAAGGGAAGTTTCGACTTCTGTTATAGCCTTACCCCCTCTTCATGATGCACATGTGGTGTTGGTTAGTCAAAGCTTAATAGAGGCTAGCGGGAGGTGTTGGTTAGTTGGGAGGACAATTAAGAGGAAAATGCGACTTGGGAGGACCTTACACTCCTTCAGCAAGTTTATCCAAAGTTTGAGCTTGGGAACAAGATCACAATCGAGGAGGGGAGTAGTGATGCATTAGTGGGTAAGACCTACGTAAGGCGCAAGAAGGTGGCGAAGTGGGGGCAGCTAATTTAGTGGAGGCAGCGAAGAGGGTTGCTAATAAGTCAGTTGAAAACCATTATAATTATTCAGGGCTACCAAGAATAAAACATATAAGCAAAATTTTACAAAAAATAATTAGTGTTAGAGCAAGGCTCTGTCAAGGATGAGCCTCTCCCTTGGCTGTCAGTATAGGTTCACTAGTGGAAGGGGAGAACACGGCTAAGGGAAAGAAAGTAAGCTTCTCGTGTCTCGATCAGTGACTAGATCCTTTGCCAGGGCCCTTATCATATAGTTACAACATTTATGTAAATTTAATTTTCAAGAGTGGAAAATCAATGTACGAAATGCCAAATCTCGTTAAGCTCTGGATCCTTTCAAAATTTTCCAATATATGAACATAAAAGCAGCTGTGGAAGTAAAAATTAATTTTAGAAATGTTGCAATTTTTCTATAAATAGCTACAAAAGTGAGAAACCAAATTAACATATAAGATAATTTCGATAATATCAGTAGAACTGTTGGACAACAATCAGCCACCACAGTCCTCAAAATCCCAACTCCAATTTCTAACTTATATCCTTTTTTGATCCTAAACATACTTAAGGCCTTGTAATAAAACCATACTTTTGTCCCCAATTAGTAAATGATATTTCAATCAGGCAATAATTTGCATTTCTTATATGTAATTTTTTATACCTTTTTAACCTTTTAGGTTTTTTTTAAATGTTATTGATTCAATGTAGAAATCTTCTCATTTATGCTTTCAATTTTAGTTAAATTTTTAACCTTTTACCAAAGTTGCGAATACCGTATCAGACTTGGTATCAAATTAGGTTCTAGTGCGGTACTATACTGGTACCGGTCAATACCGGGTACCGTTTCGGGTAAATTTTAAATTTATGAAATAGTCCCTGAAATTTTTTAAAAGTTGCAAAATAGTCCATTAGTATATTGTACAGTTATATATTGTATACTTTACAAGTTTACATCAACCCTATTTCCAAAAATCATAATAATAAATAACAATCACAATTAATAATTTAATATGAAATAACAATAATTTTTAAATATTTCACATATAAATAATAACCACAATTAGTATGAAAAAAAGACAGTCATCATAATACAAATATAAAAATCAGAATAATACAAAGTATTTAAAATATTACAATAATACAATTTCATCATTTTAATAAATAATAATTACATCAAAATATCCAATAAAAAGAACAATAAATATCCTTAACTATTACAATTTCATCATGACGAGGAAACAATGAAGTTGAAGTTAAACGTGAGAAAAAACTTTTACAATTATATGATATATGTAGAATTTAACATAAACTGATAGACATCAAATATAAGTAAAATTAAAATAAGAGAAAAAAATAACCTGGAACGAAATTCAATCGTCAATAGGAGGATACCCACTATAACTACGCTGACCCTAGTTATCATTTGGTACAAAATCCTTATCATTTGGTACAAAATTCTATGCTTTCCCATCCAAGATTATCTTCTAAGTCATTGACATCTACCAAATTCGGTTCTTAAGAAACCCAATCCATTAAAAAATCGATGTTATCAATGGAAATTGGATCAGTTGACCTACTTGTACTATTAAGACTCCTAGTAAACCATAAAATTTAATTATTAGAAAATTATAAGAAATTATATCAAAAATAATAATGATAATAACATATCTTTCCTGACAATTCCCAACAATTCACATTTCTAACAATCACGAAACATGCATAAAACAATTTCCAATTCCAACAATTCCCAAAATTCACATTTCCAACAATCACAAAACATACATAAAACAATTCCAATTCCCAACAATGCACATTTCCAACAATCACAAAACATTCATAAAAAAATTTCCAATTCCAACAATTTCCAACAATTCACATTTCCAACAATCACAAAACATTCATAAAACAATGTCCAATTTCATCAATTCCCAACAATTCACATTTCCAAACATGCATAAAACAATTTCTAATTCCAACAATTCCCAACAATTCTCATTTACAACAATTACAAAACATTCATAAAACAATTTCTAATTCCCAACAATTCTCATTTCCAATAATCACAAAACATTCATAAACTAATTTCTAATTCCAACAATTCCTAACAATTCACATTTCCAACAGTCACAAAAAAGGGATATAATTTAATTATTAGAAAATTATAAGAAATTATATCCAAATGAATAATGATAATAACATTCCTTTCTCGAAGCTTTAAATTATATCAAACAAAAACCAAGTCATTCAACCTCTTATGCTCCAATTTATTCCTTTTTTTGGAGTGGATAAATATAAATATACTCCAGTTTCGTTCACAGCTTGTTGCACTCTCACATTGACTTAAAATCCGAAATACAAACCTTTTCAATTCTGGAACTCCATTTTTGAATTGATCCCACCAAGAAACTGTAAGTTATAAGATAACAAAAGTAGCATTATAAACAAAATAAAGTGATAATTAATTTTCAAAAAATAAGAAAAAGGAAATAACTAATACCTGGAGAAAGTTTTCTTCTTTGTCGAATAGCAATCGGCATTCCAAAATCCCTATAAGACAACTTATAAAGCTCCATTTGTGAGCTTAAGAGATCTTGCATCGTGTCAATGTTGACTATTGTTGTAATAGTTAAAATCATTCCTCTATTAACTTTAGCTTACTTACTAAGATCCAGTCTACAATAAACACTAGGATTGAAAAATGCCCCAGCTACAAACAACAGAGAAGAAAGTTGTCTTTCCCTTCTCTCATTAATGATTGAAAGATATGGTATGTATAAAGAAGGCCTATGTTTCATATTGGCCTTGATTGCTTCCGTCGCTTTCTCCATGGCATCAAAAATATAACTCATTGTTAGCTTTTCTTCACTAGCATCCAACCGAAGCACCCTTACCAAAGGCTCACAAACTCGAATAACAAATTGACATTAAGACCAAAATTTTCTATCTTCCAGTATAATATTACAAACCTCCACTCAAACATTAGACCTAGCATGCTGAGATGCAATCCACTTATCACTTGTAAACATTTGTCTTAACTCTTTCTTCATTGAAACAAAAGACTGAAGTGATAAGAAATTTGTTACAAATCTTGCCATAGTAGGATGACACAAATTCCTTTCATTGGTAAATTCCTTTCTGATCAAATTCAATACTTATACACGATTATAAATAAACTTTGTCACCTTTTTAGCTTTCTGCATAGTCTCATCAATAACAGGAAAATAACTAGGATCTCCTATATTCTCAACCATTAGGTCAATGCAATGTACAATATAAGGAGTCCAAAAAAAGAATTATATGTATTCTGTAACCTTTTTCATGCCACTTTATAAGAGGAATCATTGTCAGTAATAAACTGAACAATGTTTTCTGGCCCAACTTCGTTCACAACTTCATCAAATATCTTAAAAAAAGTCTCAGTATTTCTAATAAGGCCATATGCATCAATAGATTTCAAAACATAGAGCCATTTGTAGAATAAATCAAAAAATTTATAATAGGCTCTTATCTCCTATTTGTCCAACCATCACACATGATTGAACATCCATAATTACCCCAATTCAATCTTCTTTCAGCCAAATAACTTCTGATTTCAAAAACAGAACAACTCAAAAGTTTACCTTTTAAGTCATCAATCAAAGGACCTTTGTATCCCGGACCATAAGAGGCTAGTACATCCATCATAGGTTGATAATAATAAGATTGAGAAGCATTAAATAATGAAATTATATCATACCACCATCTGGTTACTGCCACATCGACATTGTGAGTTTTATCTCTTAATTGTATTGCACTACGAATTGAAGGTTGAGCTTCAGGAGTTGTTCGTGGTGCAAAGAAACTAGTCACCTGCCTTCTTCTTTTCCTCAAATCAGGTTCAGATACTTCTTCTTGAACTTAAGATGGAACACTACTAGTATCACTACCACCACCACCTTTAACATTTCCATAATCATCCCGGAAACTAGAAAACGAACTTCTATTACCAATTTCAAAATTCAACATTTCCCTTCTATCTCTCTTATGTTGATATTCATCAAGCAACGTTTTCATTTGCCACTTCACATCATGGCTTACTTTTTACACGGTTCTACATCTCCTTTAACCTCAGCTAAATGCCACCTTTCAAATGCTTGTTACAAAACAAGCAAATTGTATGATTCTTCATACCTGGGACTAATGCAACATAAGCCCAAGCTGAACCATTATATCTTCCTAAAGTAGTTTGATCAGGAGTAGCTGAACTTCCTTCCATTTATCTATAACAAAAATATGAAGATGTCAGTTTTATAAGAAATTAATCCTTTAGTAGTTTTATCGACAAAATTAGCAATGATATGTAAAGAACCTCCCAAACCATTACCACTTTTTTTTTTACTAATTATCTTCTTACAATAATCAAGATGAATCAAAAAGATTAGGGATAATAAAATATTCCACTATAAATTTGGATAACATTATTAGAATTAAATTGAAATTTAAAAATAGTATACACCTTAAACATTTTAATCTTAAACAAATAATAAAAAATTAATTTAATAAAAATTTTAATAAATCAAACTTTAGATATATCTAAAGTAGTCAATTCTAATTGTTGTCTTTCTTTTATATGAATATGATGCCATTTCAGCTCTTTCAATTTAGGTTCTTTTTTGTATATGCTTAGACAAATTATCTTTTCTTCGAGTAATGGTAATGTAATTGCACTTACAGCTAAATGTCATTTAGCATAGCATGAATGAATCTTCTTATGAATATGATGCCATTTAGCAAAGCATGAATGGATCTTCTTAATTTTCTATTTTTTTTTATTTTTATTTTTTTTTCAAAGTTAGTGAACAAATTTTGTTTGTATCAAAATTTTACTGTGAACCAAACTAACCAACAAATCATTACAATTAACCACAATACATTGCAAATTTGCAATATACGACTTTCAAGTTTCATCATCCAAACAAATGAACCAACCACAAGTTTCATGAACCAAACATTCGGCTCTCCCATTTACGAAATACCAACCAACCAAACCAACCACAAATTTCATGTTTTCATTACCAAAACCATACACCAACCGAACTAACCACAAATTTCACAATAAAACTTTAAATCTGTCTCCAACAATGTACCAACTTCAAATCCGTCTCCAACACAAACAATTTACCATTTAGCAACTTCAAATCCATCTCCAACACAAACAATTTACCATTTACCAACTTCAAATCCATCTCCAACACAAACAATTTCATTCCTCACTGTCATAACACAAAGTCAAAAACAATTAACACAAACATTCTAACAGAAATTGGAATAAAAAACACACCCAACAAACAAAATTTCATATTAGATTCAGTGATGGGTCAGGTCTCGGTTCCAGATTTGGGTATTATTCCCAGATCTGTCTGATGTGGCGCCTTGGTGTTGGTGGTCGTAGGAGGTGGCGACACGCGATATACGAACCTGGCAAATGTCACATGTGGAGGAGTAGCCAAGCACTGCCAAAGAGCACTGTGAACTACCCTGAGTGGAGGGGAGAACGATGAGCGACAGAAAGAGGAGAGGATGAGTCGGTGGAAGAGTGAGGCTACGAGAGAAAAAACCAAAAATGAAAGGCAAGGAGAACAGAAGAGGTGCCGAGGGGTGGGGAGCGGGGTAGTTTTAGGAATTTTTTTTTCATTTTTGCAGTTCAGTCTTCAAAAAATGAGGATTCACAGTACCTACTCGGTACCACTCCTCCCCGTACTGTTCTATTTTTCGACTGGTACGGTATCGTCTGGTCGGCATGGAACAGTACTCAGAACTTTAGGAACCATGTCAAAAATTATACATAGGGAAATTGTTGAAATTCCCCTCACTCGAATAACCATTTAATTAAAATTGAACTCATCTTTTGAACAATAAAAAAAATAAAAGACTAAGGTGAAAAATACTAGTCCGCACTTTCCCAAATTAAGGTTGATGCTTCGGAGGGATTACAGAGGACACCATCGCACTACACCGCATTTCTCGTCTGGGAACAAAGATATACATAGGTAAAAGTGTCTTACCACATCAATCTTCTCAGTGGTACTATTTTAATTCCTATTTTTGGTTGACCGAGGATGAATTAAGCGCCACCTAGTCGTCTTCTCTTTCATATGCCAAATTCCATCTCCACTAGGTATTTTATAGTTTCCAGTTTGTTATTTTCCATCGCATACTCTAGTCTTTAATAGCACGTTGTCAAAGTCCCTAGGAGTCCACAAATGCCTAGAATAGTTAGCTTGTTTAGAAGGGCACTATAAGGATATAAAGAGTTTCTCTTTAATATTGTAGGGAATACTATCTAAGGTTTGCCGAAGAGGACTTACCTTCCTCTAGAACCTTCTGAGGTTGTGATCTTTCCATATTTCATACATGCAGGTTCCAACTCCTAATAGATAGACCTCATTATAATCTTTAGGAGTCCTAGGGTAATCCAAGAACCACTTGGACACCTTTTGTAGACTTTGGGAAGCAATGTTCCAGAGAGATTTGCTTTTGACAATGTTCCAAATAGTGGTTGAATAAGGGGAATAAAAAAATAGATGTTCACTACTTTCCTCCCTTAGATTACAAAATTTGCAATTAGAGTTGTGTTTTAGATAATGCAAAATGTATAATATATTGAGCGTATTTTTAATTGCTAACCAAAATAAAAAGGAAACCCAAAAAACTAGGATTTTGCTCCAAACCAACTACTATCATTTAGTAACAGGAGTAGATAAGTGAAAATTTTCCTTACATTTCCTATTAGAAAATAAATTGATAGGAATGTTGTTCCAGAGATAAAAATCCAAGTTATTCAAATTAGGAGAATAAGGGGGAATTAAATGATTAATAGCTATAGACCTTCATAGATCGCAGGATACACTTTAGTATGCCTATGGAAATCCATTAAACTGATCTTAGCCGATTGATTCTGAATTAGGGGACTATTTCTAGTCTAGTTATGAAACCAAAGGCTAGATAGCTTTCCATTATCAATTGTGTAAGTAACATCCTTTTCTATTTCACCCTTAAGCATAATCAATTGGTTTAGGAAGTAAGAATAGGAGAGTTCAGTATTTAAAGACCAAATGCATCTTCTTTTCAGATAATAGTTGTTTATCCATCTAAGCCAAAGGGACTTTTTCTTTAGGAGAATAGACCACACTCTCTTTAAAAGTAGAATTTTGTTAGTAGTCCTCAAAGAATGAATCCTCAATCCTCCACTTTTCTTAGGCAAATATACTTCAACCCATTTTACTTTAGCTTGACTTCCATTTCCAAATTCAACCCCCATAAGAAGTTCCTTAGAATTCTTTTGATGTTTTTGTAAGATTTTTAGAGAAGAAAATGTGTGAGCTCTAAAAATATATATAAGGAGTTTAGATAGCTTTAATAAGTTGCACCATACTAGTATAAGAGAGTTCTTTGTTCACCCATGAGCAAATTCTTTTCTAAATCTTCTCCACTAGAGAAGTTTAATCTCCTTTTTGATATAGGTAGACCGAAATATAATATAAGGGGGAGCCTCCTAGTCATACTAGTAAATTATTTGAAAATTAAATGAGTATAAAATAAGCATTTATAATGAAATAGGATTATTATAATATGATAACAACAAAAAAACAACTTAGTAAAAGATGAGAGGTAATAAATAAGATGATATATTATTATAATAAAAATATAATGAAGGAATTAATTACTAATAAATAAGTTGATTATTAAGTTAATAAAATATATATTACTAATATATTTAAATGTTTGTTTACCTTTTAAATATAAGTAATAATATTTAAATTTGATAAATTATTACCTTAATAATTTTTTTAATTTTATTTATTGATAATAAAATCAACCAAATTAATTATTAACTTTATAAAACTATTGATTATGAATAGAAATAAGAAGTTAATCTTTTTTATTTACAATATTTTTATAATAAATTATGAAGACTGGTCTCCAGTCACATGGCTGCAGCAAAGGCATGTTGTCCGCCTCTCGACTTTGCACGCAACCTAAGATATTAGGTAGCTTTTGATAGGAGTAGAAGTTGAGGCAGGAAGACAAAGATGTTGTAGTATTTCTTACACAAATAGAATCGTTTGGAAAAAGGATAATAATAATAATTGTTGTAAATAGAATACGACATAGTTGTATGTAACCATAGCAAAAACGGAGTCATATTAATAATCCACACATCTTGCTATAATTAGAGAACTCTACGATTATTCTAACCATTGTTATAGTCGTTAGAGGGGAGGAATAATGTAATGAATTAATAGACTGGTTTCTCTCTATAAATTCTCTCAGTTGCTTCTTCTCAGACTTATTTGTGTCTTTCTTCTTAGCTCTAGTATATCCCTAATTTCTCAATTACATCTATGGAAAAAGTATTATATCAAATTAGCATCAAAGCTGTGATTCGGGACCAAAGCAGGCATCGCAATATGGCGGAAGGAACTCACAGGCAAGAGTGGAGACAGGTAGAGGAAGGTTTACACAATCAAATGCAGGAGTTGGAGATAAGGCATGAAAGAAGCATGCAAGAACTGATAAATGGATAAGCCAACTATTTCATAAAGATGATAGTGATAATGGCATGTGGGAAATGCTAAACAAAGAGGTACTGAAGCTGCTAATGGAGAGGGATATTATGGAGGACACTACTCCATTCCTACGACGTGTAGCAAGATTAAGTTACTGGTTTTTAAAGGAGAAAACTTGCGGGCCTGGGGGTTTAAGTGTGAGCATTTTTTTTACATTGGATCACACTCTTGCAAAATTGAAGGTTGGTTTGGCTACCTTGTATTTGGAGGGGGAAGCTTTCACTTAGCATAAGCTTTATGTGATGAACTGGTTAACAAGGGATCCTTCTAATTAAGGTGAATTGCGTTGGAATAGAGGTTTGGAGAGGTGGCTTTCGAAGATCCCATAGAAGAGTTGATGGAGTTGAAACAGAGGGGAACGGTGAATGAATGTTGTGCCAAATTTGACATGTCTCAAAAACTGGTAATGCCAGAACTGTCTTTGGTGAGTTTGTTTTTTAAGGGATTGAAGGTGGAGATTGAGAATCCAGTGAAGATGTGGAGTCCTAAAACAATCAATAAGCTTATGATATGGAAAGGAAGCATGAAATGGTGGCCTAACATTGTGGAGTGTTGGGAAAAACTCATCAAAAGGTGTCGTATTTTGTGGGAAATTCTATGAATTTATCGAAATCTCCAAAGTTCCTATACCAGTAAATTTGAAGGGGGACAAAGAAGTGAGGTGGAGTAAAGCTACTTCTAGTAAGGAGTTAGACGAAGGTCGAGCTAAAGGCTTGTGCTTTTTGTGCGAAGAAAAGTATGCTCCTGTTTATAGGTGTAAAAAGAGGATGTTGCAGATGTATGTGGTTGAGGAAGAGGGAGAGATCAAGGAGATCAATGAAAAAGAAGTAGAAGAAAAACCAAGCATCTCCTTGCAAAAAATGTTTGGAGTCTCCATGGTGAGATATCAACAAATCAAGGTGCAAGGTACATTAGATGGAATGTTTTTGTAGATAAAAAAATTAATAAACAAAATAAGAAGGGAGTTGGAAAGGGTGAAAAAATTTTCGATTATGGTAAGAGGAAAGATGAAATTGAGTTGTAATCTGGTGTGTAGAAACTTGAGATGGCAAATGGGGGTTGAGGAGTTTTGTATAGATGCATTAGTAATAGATATTGAAGGGAATGATATGGTTTTGGGAGTTTAATGGTTATCGGGGTTGGAAAACATTGTGTTCAATTATCAAAAGGGAAAAATGAAGTTCTATTGGCTATGTGAGGACATGGAATTAACTAGTGAAGGATGTAGAGAAGTGGAGGAGGTACCTGCTAGGAAGTTAGCACGAATGTGGAGTAATAATGATATTATCTGCTACTTTATGGTGATATTTTAGGAGGAGGGAACTAAAGAAATTAAGGTGCAACAAGGAGAGTTAACAACTTCAGTGGCGGAGGAGTGAAGGATGGTTCCACCTGCAGAATTTTTGGACCAATTATAAGAATTGCTCAAGAAGTTTGAAGTTGTTTTTAAAGAACCACTAGGGTTACCTCTATGCAAATTCCATGACCATAGGATCCCTTTGAAGGAAGGCACTGAAGATTTGAATCTAAGGCCATATAGGTACTCAGGTATGTAGGAAAAAATATTATAGAAGAATTAGTAGCTGATATGCTACAACAAGGGATTATTCATCAGAGTATAAGCCCCTTCTCATCTCCATTCATTTTGATTAAGAAGAAAGATAGTTCTTGGTGATTTTGTGTTAAATAAATCTCTTTACTAATGTTCTACTAAAGAAAAATTTCCAATCCCTTTGGTGGAAGAGTTATTTGAAGAATTGCATAGAGCTCAATGCTTGGACTTCAGAGCAAGTTACTATCAAATAAGGGTATATGAACATGACATCTGTAAGATAACATTTTAAACTCATGAAGGACATTACGAATTTTTTATAATGCCATTTGGTTTGACAAATGCATTGGTGATATTTCAAAGTTTAATAAACCAAATATTCAAGATGCATTTGAGAAGGTTTGTTCTAGTTTTCTTTAATGATATACTAGTCTATAGTAAATCGCATGAATTGCATTTGAAGCATTTTTAGTTGGTGTTAGAGATCTTGAGGAATCAACAATTATATGTGAAGTTTTCTAAATGTCCTTTTAGCGTTTCCCAAGAAGAATACTTAGGACATTTCATTAGCAAACAAAGAGTATCTACTGACCTTTAAAAGATTAAAGTTGTTATAGATTGGCCTCAACCTCAGAACATTAGGCAGTTTAGAGGATTCTTGCGATTGTGTGGGTACTATAGATCATTTATTAAAGGCTACAAATAATTGAGTAAACCACTTATCAATTTGTTAAAGAAGGACTCGTTCGTATGATCTGAATAGGCAATGATTGCATTCATGGCAATGATACATGCATTAACAACCGCCTCAGTATTGGCACTTCCTAATTTTCTAAAGGAGTTTGTTATTGAGGCAAACGTTAGTGGTGAAAGAGAGGGTGTGTTGTTAATGTAAGATAATCATCCTGTTGCTTTTGTAAGTAAATCGATATCCAACAAATACAAACATTGCTCTGTGTATGAAAAAGAATTTATAGCCATTCTTATTAAAAATCTGAAAGGATTTAGTTTCGTAAAAATTCTAATTCAACTGCAGTTGCTTTGAACTATATCTGTGGTTGCTTGATGTAAAGCAACTGAGTCAGCGACTATAAATTTTTGTCACAATCAAAAACATAAAAATTAAAACAAAAATAAACAAATCAACACTCGAAATTTGTTAACGTAGTTTGGAACACCTTGCCCAAGTCTGTCAGGCCCTCACCCAGCTTAATCACTTTCACCGAAGTACAATAATAGTTTTATACAAGACTTTATTGAGCTGACTTACTTAAGCCTTGACACTATCCTTCGTCCTCACACCCCATGAAAGTAATTCATACCCTAATAGCACAACCGCCTCGTGCTAGCCTCAATAGAGGATTTTTTCAACAATGTTCGATAATGAAAATAAGAATCAAACAACTCAAGTGATTTAAACTTTAAGGACATAAATAAAGACACTTGAGATAAGAAAATAACTCCCCTAACAAAGTGGCTTCATCAACAAAAGATTTGGATGTTGTCTACTAAGAAAGCTGATGTAGTCCTTTGATATAATCACTGGAACATCCCACATACAATAGCAAAAAAATCACTAACAAAATAAAAGTTTCTTCACCAACAATAAAGACAGCCTAGAAAATCGCACTACCCTTAGGGAAAACACAATTTCCAGATGTGGATCATATCCCTATGAAATCAGCTGTAAAATATAATCCAAGATACACCAAAATTAAAGCTACCAAGTCACAATATGCCTGTCTTTTTTTCCACCAAAAATGACAACACTACAACACAAAAAATCACGTAAAACACAATAAAAATTCTGTTGTAAAATGGTCAATGAAATCTCTAAAAATTCAACTACCTTAGATAGCCATTATCACCAAAATAGGTTGTCAAAAAGAGTTTAAAAATCACCAAAACTCTACATCTTATCTTAGTCAAGATATGGTTATTTGATTCTAATTAAATCCTATCATGACTAGGATTTTTATCCTAAATAAACATCATCTTTAAAAAGTCCCACATAAAGTAGAATCTTCAGCATAATAATACTCCTCAAATAATCAAAAATTTCCAATTACAAATAATGCCCAAAATATCATAGCACATATCTTAACAATCTACCCCTTTTTGACATTATTTGTCACATATCAAAACTCCCTCTTAAGAAGATAATTAGACACAAAGGAACTCCCCTTTAATCGAACATCGAGTTCCAAATAACTTCCAAATGATATCAAGTGCATATAACAACAAGTTCATCAAGTTCACTTAAGAAATTTGCAAATATTTGAATAAACAATAATCCAAAGGTAACAAAGATAGCCACAATGATTCAAAAAACCAATAATCATCCATTGTCCCTCTTGGGACAAAAGGATGCTGAAAAGAACAACTAGGAATTAGCGAGAAACGAAGAACCCTCTGCTTTAATTGACAGAGGGCATCTAACCCCATTTGAAATATGCACTCAATCTGATCAATTTCAATAAACAAAGCAGCATGCGGATTGATAGATGATGTAGTCAAAGGTTCATATGCCCCAGACGAGGAATATGACAAGTCGAACACTTGGGCTTGCTTGTTCACATTCAAGATCTGAGGTGAAATGTTTAGCAATTTCACAGGCTTAAGAACAAACGATATCATCCGAGTAACACTATTGGCATACAAAAATTATGTAATCAAGCACTAAAAATATAACAAAGAGTGAGGCTTATTACTAGTCGTAATCATTGCCTCAATAATGATTCTTCCTAAATTGAAATTTTTCCCGGTATTAATGGTGTAAACTAACTTGGCCTGAGCCAGATAAACTGAAACCATATGAGTACTTGGCAACCAATTTGCCAACACAAGCTTATGATGCACAAATTATTTATGCAACAATGTAGATGCACGCAAAACAGAAGAAGATGGCCAACTAGTCAATTTACCCTGGTTAAGATAGTAGCCATCATACCATTAGTCATAATCCACTCATCATTGTACATTTAGTCACCAAGAAAATTATCAAACCCCAAAAATGTATCTAACATATATGTATCAAATCAAATCATATTACCCCTTACATACACCATATGATAGTTCAAGGTAGAATCATTGAAGACATCCTTATCAAGAGACATCCTTATCAAGATTACAATAAAATTCTCTAACCAATTCAGAGTCATAATGTTTCCACAATAAAGCATCAATCAACAAATTTCTTTCATTTAACAAAATATCCAAACAATATTGTCGATGTTCGTCCAAATTTATAGGATCACCAAGGACTCACCTGATGTTTGCAATGGAGTCCCATTTATATTCTGCAGTGAAAGAATAAAACTTGTAGGACAAGGCCTCACTAATTAAAATTCTGACTGAAGATTGTCTCCGAGGGGGTTGGACAGATTTTCAAGCAACATGTTTGATCAATTTCTAGAACCCAGAAGAAGTAGCAGTTGGGGTTGACACAATCAGAGAGATATGAACATTATCATCAGTCAGAGCATCTTCCGAATCAGAGTCGGATTCCTTAATCATATGAGACAGAACCCACAACACATCATCATCTATTTGAGACTGTTCCTGAATGGAGGAGAGGTCTGGAATATCGATGGGTACTTCAAAGGATGACTCAAAACTCATTGACAACCTCCCACAAGGTAGGTTTTGTTAAAGACGGTTTGAACACCAAGAATGACTAGCGGTAAAAGGGTGAGAGACCATCAGTGACTGCTCCAAATGAGAGAATGAAGTTTGACATTTTGATTTTCCTATGGTAGCTCCAAATAAAAGAATGCCCAATGAAGATGAAGAAAGTAGAGGTCGATGGAAAGATCCAAGTGAGAGATACCAAAGAGAGAAGAAGACTTTGTTTAATTTATAAACCCAAAATGAAATGCAATTCACCTACTATGCTCATCTCAAATTCATGCATCATGAACTCCACAAATTCGTCCACCATCTTCGAATGAGTGGAACCAAACACAATATCATCAATGTAAATCTGTGCAATCATTAAGTTAAATACGAATTTTTTAAGAAATAAGATCTTGTCATCACTACCTCTTTCATAGCCTTGCTTAAGTAGTTATTAAATGAGCCTTTCATACCAAGCCCTTGGCGTTTGCTTAAGACTATAAAGAGACTTCTTTAGCTTAAAAACATGATCAGCATGATATGAATCTATAAAACCTTTGGGTAGCTCAACATATACCTCTTCATGTCTATTTGGTAGAGTTTGAAGCCCTTCATATGCGTTATACCTAAGAGTAGTCTAATTGACTCAAGTCTTGTAATTGGTGCAAAAGTTTTGTCAAAATCAATTCCTTCAATATAAGAATAACCTTGAGCCACTAATCTTGCCTTATTTATAGTCACATTGCCTTTTTCATCAGTTTTATTGCGAAATACCTATTTTGTTTCAATTACATTCACATCCATTGGCATTAGCACCAATTCCCAAACATCATTATGAGCAAATTGTGTTAATTCATCTTGCATAGCTGCTGTCCAAAACTTATCTTGTAAGGCATCTTTCACATTTTTAGGTTTGAATAAAGAAGTGTAACATTTCTTAATAGGATGACTTCTTCTGATTCTTAATGGTGGATCCTTATTAAAATCATCTTCTCGTGAGTTTCCATTATTCAAAAGAATGATTTCAGTATTAGGTACCAAGATGGTTCCTTCTTCTGAAGCAACTAACTTTTCCTCTGTCTGAACAGTTCATTTACGAGCAATAACTAACTACAATTCTGGACATTTTTTGTTTCTTAAGTCTTCACATTTTTGAGTTAGTTAGTGAGGTTGGTTTTGAATATTTTCTTCAACTACTTCTTAAACTATTTGATGTACATTTTACACCATAACAATTATGGATTCCATCACTGTTTTGGTTCTTTGATTAAACACTCGATATTCCTTGCTATGTGTCCAATAAAGATCCCTTCATCACTTTTACTCTCGAACTTTCCGAGCTGTTGTCTATCTCTTAGAATATAACACTTGCTTATAAATATGTGAAAGTAGCTGATATCTAGTTTCTTTCCCTTTCAAAGTTATTATGAAATCTTATTCAAGTTGCTTCTAAGATATACTCGGTTGCATATGTAAAATGTTGTGTTTATCGCTTCAGCACAAAACCTAGATGATATTTTTCTTCCATTTAATACAGATCTGGCCATTTCTTGAAGCATTCTATTCTTTCTCTCAACAACTATATTTTTTGAGGAGTTTTTAGTGCTGAAAATTCTTGTAAGATATCATATTTCTCACAAAAGTCATTGAAACTTGCATTTTCGAACTCCCTTCTATGATCTGATCGTATTCTTAACACTATCTAATTTTTCAAAATTGTAACCTGCATATATAGACTTCTAAAAGCCTTATATGCATCTGATTTCTCCTTTAAGAGTGCTACCCAAGTATATCTAGAATAATCATTAGCACAAGTCAAAAATTACCTAATTCCACCAATACTAGCATATTGTGTTGGTATAACCAAATCCATGTGAATTAATTCCAATACACGATAGGATGTAACATGTTTAAACATTTTGTATGACAATCTTATTTGTTTACCCATTTGGCATGCACTACATGTCGTCTTGTTATCATTGTTTATTGTGGGCAACCCTCTCACTACTTCGAATTTCTTCAACTTAGTAATAAGATCATAGTTGACATGGCCAAGCTTTTAAAGCCAAAGATTCAAATTGTTGTTATATGAGGTTGATTTGTAAGAGGTAGTCACCTGCAACACATAACAATTGTCCGTCAATCTTTTGCCACTCACCAAACATTCTTGTTGTTTGGTTAAAACCCTGCATTCATCATTAGTGAATTTAAACAATAAACCATCATCACTAAGTTGGCTTATACTCACCAGATTGGATTTTAATCTATCAATATGAAGCAGGTTTTTAAGGTGTGGCATTCCATCCATGCATAGGGTCCCTCTTCCAATAACCGAGGCCTTCTTTCCATCACCAAAGGTAACATGTCCATCTAGACAACTTTGATAATCCATTAAGTAACTTCTTTCACCTATCATATAATGTGAGCACCCACTATCAAAATACCAACCATTATGTGAAGTAGCCCTAATGGATTTAAGAGTTATAAGAGCTTTTTTGTTGACCCTTTCTAACCCAAGCGTGTTTCGATATTATGGACTGCTGCTGGAAATTTAATGAAGAATGTCTAGATTTTTTGTTTGGACTCCGTTGAAATAACATTTATAGTAGCTTATAACAATTCGGCCTTATGTGCCTGATTACCCCACAAAAGGGACATATAGGTATGACTTTCGATTCTTCTATGTGATTTCTCCTTTGACAAATCTAGCATCATCATTTTTTCCATCATTCAACTTAGAACATTCACCCTTGTAACTAATACCTTGCACGTTTCTTTTAGTTTTACCAAATTTCAACAATTTTTCTAACTTTTCGGTACCTCCATTTAATATTCTTATTCCTATTTCTGTACTGACCAACTTCAACTTTGTTTCATCAAGCTCATCTATTGGAGATAATAACTTCTTATCTAAATCTTAAATGATGTTCTTCATAGAAGAGTTTTCCTTTTTTAACTTTTCATTTTTCTTATATGTTTGCACCCACTTTGCATACATTAACTAATAAGCTTTGTAATTATCCTCTCCTTTATCCTTTGAATCACTGTCATCACTGTCACAATCTGAAGTTAAACTTTAGGCTAATTAATCTATGTTTTCCCAAAATTCTAGACTGATTTATCCACGATTTCATCATCAGTTCCTTCCTTCTTAGTCTTTATTAAGCAAGCAACAAAACTTTTGCTATATTAAGCAAACAATGTAGCATTACTCACATATTCCTCTTCACTATCATACTCACTTTTGGATAATTCTCACTCCGAGTGCTCATATAGGACTTCCATTTTCTCTTCTTCAAAGTATTAGCACATTTGCTTACACATGTTCGAAGCCTTGACATTCAAGAAATCGAAGTTTCTTCACTATTCTTTCACTCTTTTAAGTTTTAGCTTATTATTTGAAGTTATTATTTGATGAGCTCCTACCATTTTGCCTAAAATTGGGTTTATCCTACTTAACTTTCTTTAACCACTTTTGAAATTTCTTATCAATAACACCATGTCCTCATTCTCATCATATTCATCTCCTATGTCATTTACGGCTTTACCAATCTCGGCTTGCAATACCAATCCTTTATTCTTCTCTTATTTATCTCTTAACAAAATTGTTTCAAAGTTGGTGAGAATTCCAATTACCTTATCCAAAGATAATTCATTGATATCATGGGCTTCTTAGATGGCTGTAATTTTCGGTATAAATCTTGAAGGCAATGATTGCAATGTCTTCTTAACAAGTTTCAGATTCAAATACTTCTTCCCAAGTTGATGTGCTTGGTTTCCTATGTCACGTAGTCTTTCATGGAAGTCTCCAATAGTTTTACTCTCATCCATCTTCAGTCTTTCAAATCTCATAGCCAAAATCAGAAGTTTCGAGGCTATCGCAGATTTCGATCTCTTATATGTAGTTGGTAAAGTGTCCCACGCTTCTTTTACCGATTCACAGGCTGATATCATGGCAAAGTGACCTTCATCAATTGTTTCTCCCTTTCATCAGTCGTCACTGGATGTGACAAGCCATTTAAAACTGAGTTCTATGTATTTGTTCCTTATGCTTGAATGAATAGTGTCATTTGTAATTTCCATACAAGATAATTAGAATCATCTAGCAACGATTTCCTGATGATTGATGCCCCTTCTCTTGTAGCCATAATTGCGAAACACAGATTTACACTAACTTGATGTACCAATTTCTGTATTTGTGGCTACTTAATGTAGAGCGATTGTAAATTTTCTAACATAAAAGAAAACAGAAAAATTAAAAGAAAAATAAACAAATCAACACTCAAAATTTGTTAACGCAGTTCGGTACACCTTGCCTACGTCTACCAGGCCCTCACCCAGCTTAATCACTTTTGTCGAAATATAATAATAGTTTTATACAAGGCTTTATTGAGCCGACTTACTCAACCTTTGACACTTTCCCTCGTCCTCACATTTCGTGAAAGTAATTCACACCCCAATAACACAACTACCTCGTATTAACCTCAGCAGAGGATGTTTTCAACAATGTTCGAAATTGAAAATAAGAATCAAACAACTCAATGGATTTAAACTTTAAGGACATAAATAAAGACGCTTGAGATAAGAAAACAACTCCCCTAACAAAGTATTTTCATCAATGAAAGATTAGGAAGTCGTCTACTAAGAAAGCAACTATAGACCTTTGATATAATCACTAGAACATCCCACGCATAGCAGTAGAAAAATCACCAACAAAATAAACATTTCTTCACCAAAACATTACAAAACAATGAAGCTGTAAATACAAGAAAATGCTGGAGATTTTCTTCACGAAAACAACAATAAAGACACCCCAGAAAAATTGCACAACCCCTAAGGAAAACACAACTGCTAGATGTGGATCATATCCCCTTGAAATTATCCGTAAAAAGATAATCCGAAATACACCAAAATTATAGCTACCAAGTCACAATATGCCTGTTGCTTTTTCACTCAAAAACGACTACACTATAGCACAAAAAATCATGTAAAACATAGCAAAAATGCAGCTACAAAATGGTGAATGAAATCTCCAAAAATTTAGCTACCTTAGATAGCCATCGTCACCAAAATAGGTTGTCAAGAAGAGTCCAAAAATTACCAAAACTCTACATCTTATCTTAGTCAAGATATGGTGATTTGAATCCAATTAAATCCTATAATGACTAGGATTTTCATCCCAAATAAACATCATTTTCAAAAAGTCCGATATAAAGTAGAATCTTCAGCATAGTATTAGTTAAGATATGGTGATTTGATTGCAGTTAAATCCTATCATAACTAGGATTTTCACCCTAAATAAACATCATTTTCAAAAAGTCCCACATAAATAGAATCTTCAACATAGTATCCTCAAATAATAAAATTTGTCCAATTACAAATAAGGCCTAAAATATCATACCTTTAACATTTATGGCAGTGAAGCAATGGTCACATTATTTGACAGAAAGACATTTTATCATACAAATTGATCATCATAGCTTAAAATAATTAATGGATTAATACATCACTACTCCTTTTCAATTGAGTAAGTTGTCCAAGCTTTTAGGTTTTGATTTTTCTACAAGACACAAAAGGGAAGTGAAAATTCAGCATTGGACTCTCTATTGAGAGTGACAAGTACAAAACTATTTGTTTTATTATCTTTCAAGTAAATACAGAGATATTGTTAGAAATTAAATGGAGTTTTTTTTAGAATTTAAAAAATTCATTAAAAAATAATAAAAGAATACATCTGGGTTCTCTCACGTGTAACAAACCATTTAGACACTAAAAACATACTTGAATGGTATGCAAAATGGCGACGAATTACACTAAGTTACCAAACGGCAATGTAACAAACATAAAAGAGGCAGAGTCGTTTAACACTTAGGGCATAACAACCCCAAACTTTTGCATTCTCTTGAGATGTTACTCGATTTGGGAGGGAGGGAGAGAACGCTGGCGGATCAGTGACGATGGAGGCGAGTAGTGTGTCTCCCCAAAGTTCATCTAGATCTTATGGTACTCCAGGATGTCTCAAGCTCAGGTAATTGATTCTAGTCCTTTATTTCTATGTTTTAGCAATTAGGATTTAACTTTGTTCCTTTTCAACAATGGCTGCTTTGGGATTTTTGCACTACAGTGAAGGACGGAGAGGAAGAGAGTTACTCATGTAGGTTTCTCGTCAGCATGATTTCTTCCTTGATGAATGAATCTTCACATTAGAACTTCTTTCTGTTGATGACAGGCTAGGGGACGATCCTTCAAGTGTAAAGCAACTAGGAAGGAGTTGATATGAGAAAACCCCTCCTTTCCACTAGGTATTCTGAAGTTAAGTTTTTTTTGGAAATTTTTGAACTGCTTATTCTTGAGTTCTGAACTACTGAGAACTGTTGTGATCTGATCCATGATGGTATGAAGTAGCTCTGAGTAGCTAGTGTTTAGGAAGAAACATCGAGGACTAGACTCTCCATTTGAGAGCCATTCCTCGACTACAATAGAGGTTCAACTGATGTATAATTAGTTGTTCCCTTATGCTGGCCAAGATGAGGTCAGTTAGAGGATTTGGGGAGATTGATTTCTTTCCGAATCTTCTATTATTTCTCTCATTCCATATTTCATGAGCACATGAAGCAACCGAAATTAGTAGGATGCCCCTATCATATATAGATATATGTAGGTGAGATAATTCTAGTAAGATATCAGAGAATCTGCCATGGTTTAACCCAGGGATGGAAAGAGTAGAGATTTTAGTCCAGATCTCTCTAGAGAAAGCACACTAAAAAAAGAGATGATCTTTAGTTTCATCCTCAAGATTACATAGAATGCTCATTTTTTAAAAGATAGGAATCTTAGCCTATCTATAGTGCTGAATCTGTTCAGCACAATTAGCCAGAGAAAGAAACTAGTATTAGGTCTTAGAAACTTGTTCCAAATCATGGGATACCAACCTACCCTATTTGCAGTACCATCCTGCAACTGTTTAACTACCTTAGTAGTTATGTCTGAAACTGGAAGTCCATTCCATAGGTAAGTATCTCTCTCCCCTAGGCTTCTAAATTGTGGGATGGATAAGTGTCATCCAGGCCCCATTTCTAGCTATCTTATGTAGTCTTGTTTTCTTTGGGAATCTTTGCAATAGGGTTCTTGCCATATGATTTTGAATTAATGCACCTTGTCCTATCTAGTTGTCATGCCATAAGGAGAATCTTTCCCCTGTCCCTATTTGACAAGTGATGTTTGGATGAATCTCATCCCTCATCCTTAGAATTTGGTTGGCAAATTGATATCAGTACCAAAAAATTGATACAGCAGATATAGAATGGAGAATACAAAGGAGCAGTTTACTTTTGGACGGATAACATTTTGAGGTGGAAGGGGCGTATTGTGGTGGAGAATTCGATTCTTCTACAACAAGAAATTGATTAAGATATCGTATGCCACTACATATGGAGGACATTCGGGGTGGTTAGGAACTTATAAGAGATTAAGCGTTTTTTATGCAGACTGGAGAAATATATTAGAGAATTTGTGAGAAAATGTGAAGTGTGCCAATATAATAAAAATGAAACAGTGGCTTCTCTAGATTTACTTCAACCTCTACCCATTCCTCATCAGGTATGGATGGATATCTGTTGAGAAATCTGCTGTAATGATGTATTTTTGATGCATGTGCTGTCATTTTTATTTTCATATTTTGTAATCCTCCATTAGTTAGAAGTTGTTGTAAATTCATGGA
>JANZXP010000004.1:26079815-26091280 GCA_027576715.1 Erythroxylum flavicans | reverse complement strand
TTATACTTAAGTGACATGCCAAAAATGCCCTCAATTCATTCTTAATGCATTAATTTCACTAACTAGTGAAATAAAATAATACTAACATTGTAATAAATAATTAAACTTCCAAAAATAATTTTATCATGACCCCAAAATTATTCTAAGGCAAAAATTTAAAATTCCATGCTTATTCTATAAACTATTATGCTTAATTCAACAAAAAATTTCAGGAGCCAACAGTCATCATGGTCATAGATTGGATCGAGGCAACCAAGGTTTAAACCGAGAGGCAGTTTTGTTCATGCTTGTAGTGGTAGAGGTCAGGCATCTGGATGACAGACATATGGATGACAAACACAACAGATGCCTAGTTGTGAGTATTATAGAAAGAAACATGGTGGAAAATGTTGGAAGATATCGAGAGTTTACTTACATTGTGGCTCTTTTAAGCATCAAATTAGACACTATCCCCCAATATTAGGAACACAGTCTGGAGTGAAAGTAGGATCAGTGACTGAGATGACTATCCAGCAGAGCAGAGCCAGTAGAGTAGGACAAAGAGGCAGAAGTAGGGTTAAAATAAGTTCAGCAGGTCCTAGTATTAGGATGAGGTACTGAGTAACCAACTCTAGTCCCAGGCTAGGATATTTGCTATAACAAGGTAGGAGGCACAAAATTTTCCAAATGTTATTGTAAGTGTCTTACATGTCTTTCAATTTAAGGCATTTGCATTGTTAGATCCGAGATCTACATATTCATTCATTAGTCCACATCTGGAATCTAAACTGTATGGTGAGAGAGAGATGCTGAAATGTGGCTTAGAGGTGAGTACACCAGTAAGTAGTACTACAGTGATTGGAGAAGTGTATAAAGGTGCATGAATCGGGTTGATCAGGCAGAGTTGAAAGCCGATTTGATAGTACTGCAGTTGAAAGAGATAGACCTCATTTTGGGTATGGACTGGCTTACTGCTCATAGGGCTATGATGAATTGCTATACTAAAGAAGTTATTCTTGAGTCTCCTAATCAACCAAGGGTTATATTTCGAGGTGTTAGTCATGTAGTGCCAGCCAGATTGATTACATCAATGAGTGCCTGTAGGCTGATTCGAAGTGGATGTGAGGTTTATTTAGCCTATATGACCGATATCCAAATTGAGCAGACAATCCAGGATATTCCTGTTATTAGGAATTTCTTAGATGTATTTCCTATTGAATTACTAGGATTGCCACTAGATAGGGAAACAAAGTTCACTATTTACTTAGTTCCAGATACTGCTCCTATATCTATTCCTCTATATAAGATGGCACCTATGGAACTTAAGATTCATTTGCAGGAGTTCTTGGATAAGGGTTTTATCAGGTCTAATGTATCACCTTAGGGAGTTCTAGTTTTTTTTGTGAAGAAGAAGGGTGGAACCTTGAGATTATGTATTGATTATAGGCAATTGAATAGGGTGACAGTGAAGAACAAGTATCCCTTACCAAGAATAGATGATTTACTCGATCAGTTATAGGGAGCTCAAGTGTTTACTAAACTAGATTTGAGGTCAAGGTATTATCAATTGAAGATAGCAGAAGTTAATGTACCAAAGAGTGCATTCAGAACCAGATATAGATACTTTGAGTTTTTGGTGAGCCTTTTAGATTGAAGAACACTCCGATGGCCTTTATCGCATTGATGAATAAAGTATTCCAACCTTACTTAGATTATTTTATGATTGTATTCATAAATGATATTTTGGTGTACTCGAGGAGTAGAGAGGAACAGTCTAAGCATTTAAAGTTGGTCTTATAGATAATGAGAGAGAAGCAATTGTACGCCAAGTTTAGTAATTGTGAATTTTGGCTTGGTCAGGTGGTGTTCTTAGGTCATATAGTATTTGGACAGGGCATACAGGTAAACCCAACAAAAGTTGAGGCAGTGATGAAGTGGGAAACACCTAGAAATGTGTCTGAGATTTAGAGTTTCTTGGGTTAGCAGATTATTATAGGAGGTTTATCGAGGGGTTTCATTGATTTTAGCCCCTTTGACAAAGCTTCTGAGAAAGAATGTACCTTTCTAATGGACTGATGAGTGTTAAAGGAGCTTTGAGAAATTAAAACATCGATTAACTATGACACCTATATTAGTTATACCATCTGGATCTAAAGGATATATTGTATATAACGATGCTTCACACCAGGGATTAGGTTGTGTTTTAATGCAGTATGGTAAAGTGATTGCATATGCTTCGAGACAGTTAAGATCTCATGAGTTCAATTACGCAGTTCATGATTTAGAACTTTCTATAGTGGTGTTTACTTTGAAAATTTGGAGACATTATTTATCTGGTGAGACATTTCAGATACGAAGTTTGAGATATTTGTTGAGTCAAAAAGAACTGAATATGAGACAAAGGAGGTGGGTTGAGTCGCTTAAGGATTATGATTGCATAATTAAATACCGTTCGGGTAAAGCTAATGTTATAGCTGATGCATTAAGCAGGAACAAATTCAAACATTGAGGTTACCAAACCTAGTTCAGCTGAGCCCTGAATGTTGAGCTAAGTTTAGGACAGAATGAAGCATTATTAGCTATGTAGAAGCTTAGACCAATATTGTATGAAAGGATCAGGAAAGCTCAAAACAAAGACCCAAAATTGGTGAAGATTATAGAGAAGTAAAAATAGAATCTAAATTCTAAGTTTTAGTTGAGAAATAGAGCATTGTGGTTGAAGCAGATATTATGCGTACCAGATGTTGATGGTATGAGAAAAGAAATTCTAGAGGAAGCACACATAACAGTCTATGCTATACATCCTAGTACTATCAAGATGTACAATACTCTGAAATAACATTTCTGGTGGCCAGGGATAAAGAGGCAGGTGGCTGAGTATGTTGCGTGGTGTTTGACATGCCAATAGATTAAAGTAGAGCATCAGGCTCTAATTGGGAAGTTACAGTCATTACCTATTCTAGAGTGAAAGTGGGAAAGGATTACATTGGATTTTATTATGGGTTTATCGAGAACTCCGAGACAACATAATGTTATATGGGTCATTATTGACAGATTAACAAAATAAACTCATTTCTTACTTGTGAGAGAAAGTAACACATTGGATCAGTTAGCTCGAAGGTATGTAAATGAGATAGTGACGTTACATGGAGTCCCAGTGTTTATTGTATTAAGTCAGGATCCCAAATTTACATCTAGATTTTGGGGCAGTTTATAGTCAGCGTTGGGTACAAAGTTAAACTTTAGTATAACATTTCATCCTCAAATAGACAGATAGAGTGAGAGGACTATTAAGATTGTTGAGGATATGCTCAGAGCTTGTGTTTTAGAGTTTTAAAGAGCATGGGATGAATATATAGCTCTCATTGAATTTGCATACAATAATCATTATCACAGTAGTATTGGTATAGCTCTATATGAGGTATTATATGGCAGAAAGTGTTGATTGCCTTTGTATTGGGATGAAGAGGGCCTAAGGATTGTTGAAGGCCTAGAGTTGATTCAAGATACCATTGATAAGGTAAAATTGATCCGTAGTAGGATTAAGGTAACTCAAGATAGGAAAAAGAGTTATGCAGATCAGCACCGAAGGGATATGGAGTATCAAGTGGGAGATAAGGTGTTTTTGAGAGTGTCACCTTGGCGAGGAGTGCTAAGGTTTGGTAAAAAGGGAAAGTTAAGTTCTAGATACATTGGTCCTTATATGTTTTATGTTAGTATGCTCAGGAGATATCGATCAGATCCAACACATGTATTATTAGAATAGGAGGTTGAGATTTCAACGAATTTGAGTTATGTTGAGGAACCGGTCAAAATAGTTAGATTCCAGATGAAATAATTAAGAAATCTTGTAATTTCTTTGGTTAAAGGCCTTTGGAGGAATCATTCAAGAGAAGTAGCTTTATAGGAGATTGACGAATACATAAGGAAGCAGTACCCCCATCTATTTAGTCAATCAAGTAAGAATTTCAAGGACGAAAGTCCTTAAGGGGAGGAGAATTGTAATAGCCAGTTTCCAAAACTTACTGGGGGTTAGAATGTTAGACTTTTAAGTCATATCATTTTAAAATTTATGAGTTGCATTTTATTCACATATATAACACGAGTATATACACACATGAATGTTGATTTGGAAAGCATTGCACAGATTATATGTGCACTCAATTCACATATTCTGGGGGTATGAAAGCTTTTAAATGGTTATGATATGATTGTGAATTGTTTATATCTTG
The DNA here is from genome assembly GCA_027576715.1 of Erythroxylum flavicans. Taxonomy (NCBI): domain Eukaryota; kingdom Viridiplantae; phylum Streptophyta; class Magnoliopsida; order Malpighiales; family Erythroxylaceae; genus Erythroxylum; species Erythroxylum flavicans. Next base: position 26,087,069 of record JANZXP010000004.1, on the reverse strand, counting down.
AATTTTGTTTTAAGCAATTTGGAGTTAATTGTTACAATTGAGAAATTGATGAATTAAAATGTACATTTAGTCTAGGAAAAATGTCAAGTGGCATGATAAGATGACACATGGAAATTTAGGATGACTCGGCCTATAAAATAAGTAATATATGATAGTAGAATTTAATGACAAATGGCTTAGAGAATTAAATGACAAATGGCCTAGGATTTTGATGACATTTGGCAGCTTATTTATAGGACAATTGAATTACATGCATAGTTGACAAATGTAATTGTAAAATAACAAACACCTAGCACCTAATGAATTAAGCTAATGCAGAAATTGTTTCTACTATCTTCTTTCTTCATTTTCCCTCTCACCACCAAAACACACGCACACCCTCATAGCTCTGAAATTTTGCTTCAATTATGTTTATAACCACCTTAAAACTTTGGTCAAATTCTTCATAGAGATATTCTGCTATTGTCTTTTTATTACTATTGAAATCATTTTACTCCCATCTTGTTCTTGGAAGTGTGCTTGCATGCATGAAAGGCTAGGTTATCTTGATAATTGAGGAGGTAATTGAGTTGATCAAGTAAGTGAAAGACTGATCTCTTGTGGTATATGTTAATAGAACTTAATGATGACTGAATTGGGGATGGATTGATTGTGATATTGGTGTTAAATGAGTGCTAGAAAATGATGCATGAATGGTAGTTTCTATTCTGTTTAACATGCGTGAAAGACAATAGTTTATGAGCTATTAAATGAATGATTTTGACCTGCAAATTAAGATGAAATTGATGAAGAATTGAGGTATAATTAAGGTATAATTGAGGTATAATTAATGGACCATTATGAAGGTGTTTTGAATTTGATATGAAAGATTTTTCTTTTGAATCTGGAAAAAAATTGGGCATGTTAGTGTATGTGTAAGAATGATTGTTAGTGACATAAATGACTAGAATTTAGAGAGCTTTAATGTAACCAAGATGGAAGCTATATTAACCTGAATTGAAGTAGCTTTTGAGAGTATGAATTCTGGAAATTTTGAAGTGTTAATGATGATCCTAAGTAGATGAAATTTGTGGAGAATAGAGGGAAATTGGATAGTGCACAATTGGGGCACTATCCAATTTCCTTGAATCTGTCGGGGCACTCATCCCACGATCGTGGGAAGATCCCCTACAATCGTGGCCAAAGCTTTTAAATGATAATTTCAGATTTGTGAATTTGTTAAATCAAATAAGGATAAGTCACTCTACATTGGTGTATTTGGACTTGATTAAGGCTTAAAATGAACCTAGATTATTGCTTGACTAATTGGTTAAGGGTTCGATAACTTTAGGTTGTTAATTGATGTCATTACTTAAGGAATGGATTGTTTTAGTATCAATGTATTTAAATCTGGAAATTTTGAGTTGTTAAAGGAATAAAAGTGTTCTTATGAATGCAAATATGATCCAATGGATATGAGTAAGGTGTACTAGGTATGAATGAATGAGAAATGAGACATTGTGTATTATTAATGAATTTAAAGTAATCAAACTCACTGAAGGTATAAACCTGAACGCAAAGTGGTAATATACAAGCTATAATAATTGAACGGTCAAGATTTATGATTAAGAATACATACCCAAAAAGGTCAATTGAGCATGCATTGAACACGACACATATACATGTGCATGATTGTATAGTCATATGATTGAACAAAGTAGTGATTGTGAACTATGTGTGTATTGCTTGACTATAGATGACCAAGTTAATAGCCAACATCCAGACATTGCCGGATCATCAAGGCAATAGCTATTCGGGGGCATACTGTGAATTAACCTAGATGTGTAAACTCAATTATATATGCTTCTGTTGAATTGTTTGTGTAATGTGGAATCTATGAACAATTGAAAGATGAACGCCATACTTAGATTTGAAGCATTTGATGTATGACATGAGCATATTGAATGAAAAGTACTGAAAGCATAATATGTGAATTGCTGCATCTCATTGCAATGAAATGCATGATCAAATAAAAGAGTTGTGACCGGAGTAGTCAATGTGTGAAAAAGAGCTTTAAGCTCAAGATTGTGCACAAAGAGTCACAGGCTTAGATAACAATAAGCCCAGTATCCACAACAAATACGGGATAGTATATAAAATGAGCCCAGTATCTACAATAGATACAGGATAGTAAAATTGGGTTAATAGGAGCTCTGTCATAACAAAGCAAAATAAAAAAGAAATCACATGTACATTTGCATATACAATTATCATGTATCATATGAATGATTGTGATGAAATTATTGAGTTGTTCTGAAATTGTGATATGCAATGTTGGTATATAGTACTTATTGAAATATGACAAAATGTGATGTGGTATTTGATACCTAATTTTGTAATATACTTGCTGAATTGAGTTATGTAATTTATTTTAGTGTTCTGACTTTAGTAAGTACATCAATGATGGTTCACCCACTGAGTTCACAAACTCATCAAAATTGCAACATTGATTTTCAAGTTTAAGGGACATCTAGCTTCTAAAGCGATCAAATAGAATTCTAGTACTGTTATTTCAGGGATAAGATGGCTTAAAGGTCTAGTCAGCTGATACCTGTGAAGTTTAGATAGATGTCTTTTGTATTAGAATTCCATGTTATGACACACATTGTCATGAGTGTGTAATTTTTGCAGTGTATGATGTACTGGGATTGAGTTCAAAGTTGTTGTGTATGGTCTACTTGAATTTAGAATGTTAATGACGTCTATGACTTATTATGAATATGAAGGAAATAAGTATTTGGAATGCTTAAGTTGTATTGATGCCTCAGACTGTATTTATGTGACTGTTCTAATGTACCATTTCCGTAAAGTATATTCTCGACTATCCGTGGATCTATTTGGGCATGTGCGCTATGAGAGTGGTATGTTACAGTCTTTCCTTTTGATCTCTAACTACTTAATTGGGCTCCTAAGGAGCTCTTTTACTTCAGAAACTAAAATGCTAATAAGCTCTCTTATTTTTTAGTCACATCTCATTTAGTAATATAAAACCTTGATTTTTACACATTGCATGGCCCTAATACAAAACCCTAGTGTCATATTCCCTAGCAAAAATCTCTTTAACAAACAGAATGTGGCATGTTAGAACATGATTGGTAACATGTTACTGTCTTACTACCATATTCTGAAAATTTCTTTTAATCTTACAAAGTTTCTCTAAATTGACTCAAATCTTCTTTAAATTTATTCTTTTTTCTTTTGATAGATTGGAAAAAATACATGAAATAAAATATAAATCATTTAAAACATGAAATCCTATAAAAATACCTAAAATACAAGCACAATACTCTCAAAATCATACCAAAAATAATATTTACCACATGTTAAATTTTCACATACTTAACCATTTGCTTTTCCTTAAAGAAATTAATTTCATTATCTTAACTTAAATAGCATGCCATCTAGAAAATTATTTTAAAAAATCAAATATATCGATCAAGATTCTCCACCACTCATTCAATTGCAAAAGTTATCAAATTGTCAAGAAACTAAATACTTATATTAGTTTATAAACTAACTCAATTTATATCAGTTTATAAACTAACTCAATTTACTTCACAATTCTTCAAACTTTAAATTAATTCACTAAATTCAATTCTATGTATAAAATGAAAATACATGAGAAAAATGTTTCAATAGTCGAACATATTCATACCCCTTATTAAAATAAAGCAAAACACCAAATTTAAACAATACAGGAGCATTTAAAAGCTTGTTTAAAAAGTCAAGTATCCTTTTTATGCAAGAATAAATGCCTTATCATAAATATCCCTGATTATATGGCTGCCAACAATACTTTTTAACTTTAATTTTTTTATTAGTATAAGCCAATATAATGAAATTATTTAATACTCAACTATTCACATTTTATATCATTTTCATATATAAAATAATAAGAATCCTTAAAAGAAACAAATCAAATATACATTCTCCAACTTTATGAAGCAAATTGAATTTAAATTAGTCATCAAAATTCATGGCTAATTGCCCAAACATGTCAATTTGTTAAGACAATCAATCTCATGATGAGTTATTATATCAACATACTATTAATTAATCTCTGTTAAGAAGTTGATAATGAAATTGATAAGCATGACTGTCAATATAAGAAATACCTTCTCCACACTTAAGTCGTACATTGCACTCATTATATAAAACATATAAAGGGAATAAAAAGAAACAAACAAGGAAAGAGAAATAGGGTAAAGGAATGGTACTTCTATGATATAGTATAACAAATGTAAGCTTTATGGGATTAAGAGGTCACAAGCATATAATGGTTCAATATTGTGAACATAAGAATAAAACAATACAAAAACATTTGTGTGTTAATGATAAACATTGTCTTTAATACTGAATATGAGCATGTCTACTGACATATATCTCTTACTCTTTAAATTTGATGCGAAATAAGGTAAATACATGGTAGCATGTTAAGCTTGTGTTGATATGTGGTCCTTACTACTTCTTCAAAGGCCTAATCATAGATAAAAACATGTAATGGTGTTGTCCAACACGATGAGTGCATGGTTACATATTTTGAATTTGTTACATTCAGTTGCTGTCAGCTTCTTAAACTTTTGTTTAAGTCCTGCAATATGGAACAAACATAGGATGAGACATATAAGGGTGTTTTTGAACAAAAAAGCAATATAGTATCATGTTATGATTATGTTCAAAAGGGGTTATCTCGACTTCTCATCTAGAATTTGATATGCTCTAACATAAGAGAAGACATAAAAGAACACGTCAAAGTATTTTAAAACACTATACAAACATGTTATCATTTTTTCCCATATTTAATTCTTCTACTCTCGACTTCTAAAGTATAAATTCATACAGGCCAATATGGTATGAGACATGGAAATGCGTTACAAAACATAGTAATTATATGGTCCTCAATTAAATGACATTTTTACTTGTTAACCATCATAACTTGAATGTTACTAAATATAAGCAGAATGACATGAGCAAACAACCAATCACCATCAATACTTAGGTTATTCATATTTTTTTAAAGTTAAAAAGTGATATTAATAGAAGAGATTAAAAAAAAAAGAACTTAAGCCAAAGTTCATAATCCTTAGATGTCTATATTTGATTTTGGAATAAAAAATTTGGCAAATAAACTAAACTAGGAGCCATAATTCTCCTAGCCTATTCATTGTTTTAGTTATTATCTTTCTAAATTGATTAAAGTGTATGGCGAGATAGTTTTCTAATAATCAACCTTGATATTAATCATGTAGCTTGGTTTTTGGATTGTGAAAGTCAGAGGGAAGAACATCATTCAATTCTAATGTATGAGATGTGCTAGTTAAACATCTTGTCTCTATACATAAACTATTAAGTTGCTACATCCTCTATAAGAATAATTTATTATAAATTATTCTCTTATCCAATGGAATCGATCAACTCTAACTTACTCCTTTGTATTTATAACTCACTTGAAGAATTTACTATTCCTTTCCATATAAATGATATATATGGAGTAGCTAAGAGCTATAAGATAAATTACTTTATTTCCCTTGGAGGTGTTTTTAATTGAACTTAATTAATCAAGCATCTCAATATGGTTATTCCTTATGATATTCAACTAAAATATATCTTAAATTCTAATATGAATGGAAAATAAGTAATCAAAATTAACGAGGAGGTAAGTAAGGATCTTTGGTTTTTATATAAGTAATAAATTGGAAAATATTAAGATAACTCAGTCTATTAAGAGTAGTAAGTCTGTTGCTAGTGCGTTGTAAAGCTAGTCAAAATAAATGACACCTACTACTGTAGTAGCGGTGAGTCTAGGTCGATCCCATAAATAGTGTGTGTAAAGTTTACGAAATGAAATCAATCAGTGTTTAAGTATTGGGGGGGATTTTGGTTTGGTTTTAAAATAAGAAAATAAAACTAAACTAACTAAGAAAAGCAAATTGATGAAAACATGTAAAAATGATGAAAGTGGTGAATTCGTTAGGAGTACAATTTTTTGGTTCAATCTCGGCCTATACCCTAATTAAACATATTTCAATAATTTGTTGTTCTCAAATCTCTCCTAGAAACTATTAATAATAGGTTAATCTATTAACCTAAGTTTTTCCTTAGGTATTGTTTAATCAAGATATGATCATTAATTAAACCTAACTATCGATTTAACCTAGGATACGATCTCTAAATTCAATTGGGTAGTAGCATCACGAATTAGGAAAACTGATTAACTAAGGTAATAACCACATACGATTCGTCATTTAACCTAAGTTATGTTATCCCTAATGATTATGAACCATTAGTTGCTACAAATGAATTTCAACATAACAATTATAGATTAAATTGAATATTCTAGCAATGGGTTTGTAATAAAACGATTCAATGAATGCATTAAAATCATCTTTTCACAATACCTAAATTCATTCACATCGAGTAACATAATCAATTTCTAAAGATAAATAACATAATCTTTTCACAATACACTAAATTGGGTCGTTGGCATCAAAGTCACCTCTAAACTGGTATAAGAAAGCTACCCCTCTATGGTTCTTCTAACGGTGGAGAGCTTGCCGCCCTCTTTATGCTCTCTTGAAGCTCCTGAAGTTTTCACTAGCTGAAACACACCAAAACTTTGATATCTTTTGTGTCGTCTGTAACATCCCGTTACCCATGTTAAGGCTAGAATAGTAAATATGAGAGATTATTAAGAAATTATAAAATGCATTTCATGCTCATGCATTATATGATATGAACCTACATATGAATATTGAAGTTTTTGCACATGAAAATAATTATACATGCATTCATTGACAATTTCTGGGTATAATTGATTTATATATGTGAAAGGTGATTTTTATGGTTTTAATATGTTGAAAACTGATTTGGAGAGTGTATTTAGAGATTTAGAATTTTTGGTGAATTTTAGGAAAATTTCTGAAATTTTGGGAAATTTTTGGACTAAGAAAAATGCCAAGTGGCAAGACAATTGATAAATGGAAGTAGAATTAAGAGTTTAATGATAGTGGAATTTTTATAAATGGATTTGGGATTTAATGACATATGTCATTGAAATTTGGAGACAATTGGAGTAGAAATTGGGGTTAAATGGACTAATTTTTAAAAAGGGGTCCAAATGGGACCATAAGAAAGTGACAAGTGTCACCACCACTTGCCACCACTCCCTCACTCACGAATTATACACCCTTTTATTTGAAAGACCAAATTAAGTGT
>JANZXP010000004.1:26063493-26075587 GCA_027576715.1 Erythroxylum flavicans | reverse complement strand
TGCCCAAAAACCTTTTTTTTTATTAACAATCCAAACAAAAACAAAAATTATTTTTTAATTTCCTCCCCCCCCCCCCCCCCCCAATATTTTACACAATATCTGAGATATCTTATATTGTTATCTCCAATATCAATTCACCCTATAAAATCACATATTTTGCACCCTAAAATTTAACTCTATCAGGTTTTTGTTGAAAGGGCATGATGTCAATGTTAGCAATGAACATGTAGTATGCCAGCTTTGTTAGAATAGCCATGTGGATGCTGACAAGGCTTTAATAAATTGTTATTTTTATTTCATTTATAATTATTAACTAAAATACATAAATAAAAAATTAATAATTTCATTAAAGAACAAAAAACTAATCTTCATATTTGTTTTCCAAATAATTAAGCCTCTTATGTGGACATAAATCTTATAAGCCTAAAGAAAAATGATAGAGCATGTTGAATATATCAGGTCCCCACCTACACATTTGTTAGGGGTGTATTAAAATTGCTATCATTTTCCCTTTTATCTTTGTATAGTGTTATATCCAATAACTTGTTGCTCAATAATTCAAACAATGACAAAAGGTACGATTTGCGCCTAATATTAAACTATCCCTTCTTATTATCTCTGGTACCAATTCACCCTCTAAAGGTTACAAAATTGCATTATTTATGCCTTGAAACCTAACTTCATCAGGTTTATGTTAAAAAGGAGTTATGATAATGTTAGTAATGGACATGTTGCATGTCGATTATACTAAAATAACCATGCAGATGCTGGTGAGGCTTTAATAATTTGTTGTTTTTTATTTTATCAATATTTATTATTTAAAACATATTAATGAAAAAGATTAACAATTTTATTAAAGAGCCAAAAACCCAATCTTCATCTTTTTTCCACCTTCCTCAACGGTGATAAAAACCCTAAATTAAGTTTTAGGCTCACCTAAAATATATTTTATTCTTACCCAATTTGCATTTCATCCAAAATCTTATGCTTTTGAACATTATTTTATGCATTATTTACAAATGAGATTGATAAATAAGAAATCTATATTCCCTAATCTTTGTTTTATTTACAAATGAGATTGATAAATAAGAAATCTATATTCCTTCATCTTTGTTTTCCTCCTTCTTGATAGCGAAGAAAATTCCAAATTAAGATTTTATTGCCACATCCATAATTTTTTGTGCAACAGGAAAAAAAACTCAGTGAAGGTAGAATATTTGCAAAGAAAAGATCACGTCATAACAATTTTTGATTATATTGTAGAAGATTCAACATTTATAAGGAATGCAAATGTGATAAATTCTATAGGTTCTTATGCAACTGGTATAACCAAAGATAGCTCTAATATAGCCATACTCGATGATGATTTTATTTCAGTTTTTCATATTCTAAAATGGGGAAGAAGTTTCATTTGACTTGACAATAAAGACATGCAATGATGTTCTTTTTGGCACGAACTTTTATGTCTATATGATGAAAAATGTTAAACATGTTTTCCTTTCATTTTCATTGTCTTAAACTTTATAGTGTAAAATCAAGAAAACTTTAAACTAAAAATTCTTGTATAGTTTTAATATTATATTTCTCAACTTTGTAATATGAGAAATTTATGCTTTTTGTAACATATGGCCATTGAAGTTGACGTTAACTATTTCTTTCGAGGTTTATATAAAATTTTTAAAGCATTGAAATTTATACATGTTTACATCTTGAAGTTTGAAAGGAGTTGCATCATCTAATGGATAAATAAGACTCCTACTAATGTCATTTTATATTATAAAGCAAGTTGTTGAGGCCAGATGGTTTTGTAGTCTTCATAAAGTCATAATTTTGCAAATTTAAAATTTTAGATCAATGACTATACACCATATGTTTGTTAATTAATGAATATGCTAATATAATATGAAATCTTGATTTAATTTCCTTTAGTATAACTTATACATTATTTGGCTATTTTTATTTACATAGTTTGATATTCTTGATATGATAGCTGAGCTTCAATTTTGTTTCTAATAAATCAATATTTTAGTTATGACATGAATGGTTCTTATAATTTTACAAATGTATACTAAGCTTAAGTAAACCAATGTCATTTCTCGATGTTTCTTTTCTTATTTTCCTATTTTTATCTTATATGGGTAATTGATCAAAATATACATGTCTTAATTTATGGTTGCCAGGTCTTATTAGGAGGCGTATAATTAGGATCACCTAAAGAATCTTGAAAGCAAATACAAAGATATCTTTATGTCAGAATATAACAAGCCAACTAAAAATATTTAAGGGAACCTAGTTACAGTAGCTAACCTACTCCAATGTCTCATTATTTTTAATATCTAGACACAGATAATGGCATCACTTTTATGACATAAAAGACAAATCTATACTGGAATAACTTTGAGAAATTTTTCATTATATGATGGAGTTAAACTGTTATAGTATTCCACCAAAATTTTCTAGCAACAAGACATATAAATTCATTTGGATGGTTCTCTTTGTTCTTCATAGTGTTCACATTAGAAAAAATGTCTACTAATTGTTAATTCTGAAAGTATGATATAGAACCTGAGTTAAGGAAAATCTAAATGAACATTTGTATACCTTGGTACCAAATATGAGTAGCAAATCATCTGGCATTCATGGATTAAAGAATGCCATTTTTCTTGTAACACCCCAACATATACCCTGGAATTATTATAGCATGGGGTATATTAAGAAGTGAAAATAATGAATTAATTACATCTAAGTATAGTAAGAGATATAATGGTACTTAATCTAAAAGACAAGGGTAAATGGATAATTTCTTCGCTTCAGCATGGACATATATACTTAGACGTAAAATATGTACAGAAATTTTTTATATTTTGCTTGGATTTATGAATGTGATGTGATAAGAATTGATAAAAGAAGTATTCCATAAAAAAATGGGATGTGTTTTTGTTGAATTAGATGTATCTTTGTGTTACTCTTGCATGATAAGACCGAAGTTAGTTGATTTAGGATGTATACCTCACTGAATGGATAGGTTCCACTGAACATATTTCTATAATTTGGCCATATCTTAGCCTGTAGACCTCTAAATTAGATAATTTTAATTGGAGATTAAATTACAGACATAGGTCTAAAACTTTCATGAAGGAACTAAAATATAATTCTACCTTTAAGAGTTTTGAATTCTATTTTGAAGTTGAGTTCTGACAATTGTCCTTGTTTGCGAACAACCTGTAGTTTTGGGGGTATAACTCCTGATATAATTAACCAAATTACATGAAATTTATTACATTAGAAACTTAAGACATAGGAAATGAAATTAATTTATAATATTGTAGGCCAATATGGAAAGTAAAGGAAGAAGCAGGACCAATATGCAATTTTTCTAAAGTTAACACATGGACCAATTGGATTAAGGCATGTGTGACCAATAATAATAAAGGATGTGTGTCCAATAGGAATTAAGCATATATATGAGTCCTAAAGGTTCTAGAATGGGGATATGGAGAGGGGAAATGCACGACCTTTTGGGGGTTCTAAGTTTAGATTTTTCTCCTCTCCATTTCACCTTCTTCATCTCATCATTTTTCATGTAAGAAATTAAGCCAATCTTAGGTGGAAATCAAGGTAAAAGTTAGGGATTGTCTCTTCACCTTTATCTCTTCTTACTTTTCTTATGAAGGAATGAAATTATAAGGCTGGAAGTGGAATTAAGAGGTATATTTTTGGTGTTTTTAGTTGGTGAGTCAAGCAACCAAAGAGGAAGGGAAGGAAAGGCAATAGATGACCTACTTTGTCAATTTTGAGGTTTGGGACTTCGCTTAGTTCATTTATGTATTTGTGTATGATTTAATGGATATAAAGATGCATTTGTATATGTACTTGTTTCTGGGATGTTTCTTGGGTGTTATTTTGGTGTTACTTTGCATGAACTTGGTTGTATATGACAAGAGAGTATCATGTAGTAGAATTCTGTCTAGGGTTTGTTAGAGTCAGTCACATTGTTTGCGTCATAACTCCGCCTAAAGACATTCAAGTTGTGTGGTTTTAGTTGCATATGAAATTTAAGACAAAGAGCTAAATATCTCTATAAGAGACTCTAACTTAATTATGGCTCTATAACCTTGGAAATTGAGATAAAAAAAGGTGACTTGATGTTGCCTCTATTTTGGAGTAGTTTATGATATTTTGCCTACATCTCATGATTTAGAAGTCCAAATGGTCTGATTGTTAGTGCTATAGAAACTGTAGACATAAAGAAAAACATGTCTAGAAGACCTCAAAACCCAGTTATGACTGTTTCTATATGTATATTAAGGAACAAGTAGTGATATGAATTGAGAGAGTGTCTGTCACGAACATGACATTGTTTTTGTTTCCGATTTCTACAACATCTTATCCGAAACTTTATGAATGTGTATGAAAATTTTCAAACACCTAGAAATAAATGAAATAGGACTTACCATATGTGAATTTGGTGATTGAAAATTTAAGATTGAGCATAATGCATTCCAAAGAAAACTTACATGTACATAAATGATTTGTTTGTGTATGTATTGCTCATATGTGTATAGTATAATTATACAAGTTTAATTTTGACACCCTTATAATGGTGATTAGTTATGACTTGCATATAGATTTTATGACTTGAAATGTATATCATGTGATTTGTTAATATATGAATTGTGAAATTTAAAAATGGGTAAAGGAAATGTTATAGTGTCTACTTTATTGTCTTGATTGTGGATAGATAGGCATGCCTATAGCATTACAGTGTAGCTGCTACAGTTTGACACCACCGGTGTCCACAATTCGATACCTTCAGGCATCCACAGTTTGATATCTTCAGATATCCATAGCAACCGTTATCCACACCTACAAAAAATGTGCAGGCCTAACACAGAAAGCAAAGTAAAGAGATATAAATAAGAAATACAATATGACAGCATAAATAATTGGTATATGAATAAGCATTTGCATTTGTATTGATAATTTGTATCATTGGGTGTTGGATATCAATGTTTGAATTTTGAAGGTGAATTTATGGTATATGAAAAAGATATTGAAGCATGTTTGCATTATTTATTTGATTAAGTATGCCATCATTATTTATATTTGTGCGATATTCATGAATGTATGTGCTTGGCGGATGACTGCTGTGGGTGGTCATCCAAACTAGGTGTTTCCCTACTAAGCTTTCAAGCTTAGCATGGGTGTTAATCCGTGTAGGTCCAAGTCATAGGAGTGAGGTACAAGGAATATCTGCAGGGGACAAGGCCAATAGATAGAGAAAAAGTACTTTTGGAAGGCATTTTTAGTTAAAGATGATTGTATATTTAATGGTTAAAGGAAATTTTACGTTTTCTTTTATATTACCCTGTAAATGTAAAAATGTTATACTACCATTAAATGATAATGTCAAGCATTAGGGAGTTTTGTAAAGTGTATGTGTATAGCATTAATTGGAATTGTATACCTTGAATGCGTGTCTAGGAATTTGATTGCTATATGTATGGACCGTATAGGGGGTGTTACATTTCCCTAAGTCTTATCATATTCAACAACATAAAATAGGATATGATAAATGATAAGATGAATTCACATTTTTGTCAAATGGTAATTTCAAATCAAAGGGCTTAATAAATAGAAGAATGTTAAGAAACTCTAATCACCAAGGGGAAAGGAATATGCCTTTCAATTATGACTAGATCATACAAGGGTATGAATGAAGGCCTTAAAACTTATAAAAAGGGAACTAGAAAAAATTAATGATGATGGAAATTAGTTTGCACATATAGTTCTATTAATGAGTATTAATATAATCATAATAACAATGAATAATAGTATATGTGTTTTATTTCTTTCATACAATTAACACAACAATAATTCAACTTTAACATAAGCATATTGATATACAATATCTCTTCTAAATTAATTTCACTATCATCTTATAGCCCTTTTTTAAAATCAACAAGAAGGTGATGCTTTAATGATGCAGGTTTTAATATACCATTTTTATATCCAATGAGGTTTTCTCAACGTTAAGGAGGAAACTTAGCATGGAAAAGATCCATAGCAAATCTTCACAAGGTTACATAAATTCAAATAAGACATTATTCCTAATTGGAAACTAATTAATAATCATTTACTGAAATTAATGGCAGCAATAAGATATCATAATCCTAACAAAATTTGAATTTTATTAGTATAAAGGCATTGGTTTGGAAAATTAATATAATTTTATATTAAAATAAATGATGTCCCACTACATCCATCTAACCCCCAACTCGTAGCTTCAGAAGTTATTCTTCTATTAAAGAATGAAAGCCAGATAGTAGCGATATTCTATTTCATCACAAACTATGACATCCAATTGCTTTTAGTTTTTTTCCCTCCCCTTGTTAACTTCCTTAATAATATGGAAAAAAGATTTATCAAAATTATAAGGCTACCAACAGTGGAAGTGTCATATGATACTTGCGTATACATCTGAATAATTAACTAGAAAAGGAAAGTAAAAATAGACAGAAGAAAATTTATAATCTACTGTTTGATGTTGTTTTAATTCGCCTCATTTCAACTATCCTTCTCATTATTGAGGAACAACATCCTCATTCTTAATAATCACAATCCAAACATGACCAAGTCCCAAACTAGTAAACTCCAGAAATTTAACATCACTGTACTTGATTAGTCCCCATCGATCAACCAATTTTCAGAATTTATTATAGCTTCTTTTAACATAACGTGGACAAGGAGCAGTGGTTTATCATGTTCTTGTTATCCATTCTTCTTTGGGTGCTTGTACATCTCAATACTTTCACATGAAAATGAATTACTTGCAACTTTATAAAGTATAAAAACTTTTTTAGCCATATCTAGATTGGAGAAGAAATGCTATAATTTTACATGATGCAGTACAGTCCTTGGATGATATAAAATCATTGAATTACAATTGAATAAATTCAACTAAAACTCTAATATAAATAAAAAGAAAAGGAGGACAAAGAATAAGTAAGTAATCATACTCACTTAAGATCATGATCATATAGTCATTGAAGTCAACAATTATAACCTTCATGGAGTTCGATTTTTTTTCATTATTGGTAAAAATTACGTAAGAAGAAAAAATTGTGGATTTGGGCAATAAAAGCTTGGTATGGGGTTTTTCACTCTCAGGGAAGAAGGGAAGCAAAGATGAAAAAAGAAAAAAAATGCATTTATTCACCATAAAAAATGAATACAAGAAGCTTCATAAGCAACAAAAGTTTGGTTGAAGCATAAAGTGGGTAAGAACAAAAAAGTTGTGGGTGAAATCAATGAAAACTTGAATTGAGGTTTTTATTACTATGGAGGAAGATGGAAGATGGAAGATGGAAGATGAAAATTGAATTTTGTTAATTGTTTTTTTTTGTATGCCATATGTTCATCATTAACATTGTTATCACTCCTTTTTAACATAAACCTAATAAGTTATGTTTTAGAGTGCAAATTATGTCATTTTGTAAATGTTAAAGAGTTAATTGGTACTAGAGGTAAAAGTTGGGACTATCTTAAATATTTGGTTAAATGTTAACGAATAAGTCATACCTTTTGCTTTCAAATGATATAGGCCCTTGCCCTTTATAAAATTAGAATGAAGGTATATAATTGAACTCCCTTTTCAAATATTTTTAAATGACTCTGTCAACATTTCTTATTAATTCATAATAATAGGATAGTTTGATGGAATAACGTAAAAGACATCTGTACTTTTGAGGAGGCCAACCTAAATAAATAATTATGTCCTTAAACCCTTTAAGGTAGGAAGTGGTATTTGTATCAAAACTTTTGTAAGGTAGTAGCCAACTTTATTTATAAAGGGCGAGTCTTGGAGTAACTGATAAAACTTACCCTTTTATAATTAGAAGGTTACAAGTTTGAGTCACAGAAAGAGTCTTTTTATATAATAAAAAATATATTATATACAATTAAAAAAAAAGTAAGGCCCTACGAATGATTAATTTCTAATAGTGGTCATATCATATCCAGGCCAATAAGGCCATATCCTAAAAAATTGTCAAGTTGGTTCGCCTACTCCTTTCTTACTTATTAACCATTTCAGCGCTTGCTTGATGTACTTACAATTTGAGGACATACATAATTTCATTTTAAAATTAAACTAGTTATTTGGAATTTGTTCGGTAAGTGTTATTTATGATGCACAAGAATTAACTTTAAATATATTAAATTTTCCTGTATTTATGTTTTATTTTCATACTACTAATATGTAGTGTATATAATCATTTGCTTTTTATTATCATTAAATCGTATTTTATCATGTTTGATAAAGAATTACTAAAAAGGTAATTCGCAAAGAGAGATGATTATAATATCTTAAAACACAATCTACTCAGCCTAATTGTTGTGCTCGCCCTTGTAACTTGTTAGTTAGGGCTTGTTTATTTTGAGGGTTAATAATGGAACAGAATGGAACGTATCACACTTTTATCATTTGGTTGAAAGTTTCATAATGAAATGGCATGAAAGCAGAAGGTTTCATGTTACGTTCCATTCCATCTTGAACAGTGAAAATAAGAAACCTCTGATTCGGAGGGCTTAGGATGAAACGTAAACTAATAAATACATACTACCTAATATACCCTCAAAATTTTTTCTTAATACTAATTATTTCTTCTAACCCTAACCCCTTCTATATAATTAATAATATTTGTATATTATTTCTCTTTACTCTAATAATAATAATTTTATATTATTAATAAAAAATTTTATATAATTAATAATAAAATAAAAATTTTAATAAAATAAAAATTTTATTAATGAAAATAGAAAATATATAAAAAATTATTATTTAATTGTTTATAAATTATATATAATTTATTATTAATTATATAAAAAATATTATTTTATTATTTGTGATTTATATTTATATTTTTATTTATATAGAAATATATAAATACAATTAAAGATTAATTTTTTATATTTTCTATTTTCATTAATAAAAATTTTATTAAAATTTTATTATTTTTATTAATTATATATTATTTTATTATTAATTATATACAATTTATTATTAATTATATAAAATATTATTATTAATTATTTGATAAAATTTTCTATTATATGTGATTTATGTTTAAAAAATTTTTATTTATATTTTTATTTATATAGAAATATATAAATATAATTAAAGAATAATTTTATATATTTTTTCTATTTTCATCAATAAAAATTTTATTTAAAATATTTATTTTATTATTAATTGTATATTATTTTATTATTAATTATATACAATTTATTATTAATTATATAAAAATATTATTATTATTTATTATTTAATATTTTTTTATTATATGTGATTTATATTTAAAATTATTTATTTATATAGAAACATATAAATACAATTAAAGAATAATTTTTATATTTTCTATTTTCATTAATAAAAAATTAATAAAAAATTATTTTATTATTAATTATATACAATTTATTATTAATTACATAAAATATTATTATTAATTATTTAATAAATTTTATTCTATTATATGTGATTTAAATTTAAAAATTATTTATTTATATTTTATTTATATTGAAATATATAAACAATTATAGAATAATTTTTTATAATCTTTCTATTTTCATTAATAAAAATTTTATAAATTAACAATATTTTTATATAATTAATAATAAATTGTATATAATTAATAATAAAACAATAAAACATTTATTAAAATTTTTATTATTTTAAAATAGAAAATATATAAAAAATTATTTGTCACGTTTATGTGTAATTTTTTAATTGGACATAATTTTTGTTTTAAAATCATAGCGTTAAGCCTCTTACAACAACCATTTTAATATCATGAATATAATAATCAATTATTATACATTCCATTCATCTGTTAAACAATATTTTACTATATTACATTATAAACCCTTCCATCCCTTTCAAATAACTTTTTACTATATTACATTACATTATATTATAAATCGTTATATTGAGTTCCGTTCCGTTCCTTAGTCTCATAACGGACTTACCAATAAGATTAGAACATAAGTTGTGTCTTGTCATGTCAACTTCAATTACATGATCAATAACTTCTACAAGATTGAAGTCTCCGAACAGTACTGGCGAATCAGCTTCAGAGGGTGAGCGATTGAGTGCTAACGGTAATTGGCACGGGACGTGGACTTTCTCTAGTAAACAATTATGGTGAAGAGCTAGCTTTTCAGTTCTTCAGGCCTGTTATGCAGCTTGCAGTCCAACCCGGCCCCGTCTAAGTGGATTGATCTGGAGAGAGACTACAAATCCAGTCTCCAGACTGCAAAAAGAAAGAAAACCTTTCCCTGATTTTGAGTTGACTTATCCAGAGGAACTGGTCGAATCAATTCATGTATTAATTAGGCAATTCTTTTTATTTGGACATTTGAGTTAAACTGTTCCATCCATCAAAAGAGTAATTATTGGAGGAGATTATCGCGTTGAACGAGCAAGCATGATAACTTCATGACACAGAACACTAGAAAATCACATGCCATAATGAGATTTTTATTTAAAGTGAAGGATTGTAAAATATGAATTTGATCCGAATTAAATTAAATTTAAATTAATAATGTCAATTTGACGAGTCAACCCAAATTATAATCCAACACATGACTTATCCTTCAACATAAAACGGCATTTGAAAAAAATTAAAATTAAAACAACATCATTTTTAATATTTCAAATAGACTTGGGTTGAGTTAAGTCAGTAACAAGCAGGATCCGCTTCAATCTGTTGCCATTTTTATTTGAGTCCCACAAAATATATCAACAATTAGATATTTTGATGTGGTGGAGCATATTATTATAATAACCATCTTCTTTCCTAGTTTTATTAGAAGAAGCTAGGCTAGCTAAGGTGTTTCAAGTAGTGATTTCTAGTCTAATTAGCTAATTTAAGTTTAAATTTCTAGTTAACTCGTTTGGCTATAGGGCCTGTTTAGTTTTATTATAGTTTTTCATTTTATATCTTTGTTCGTAAAATTTTATTTGTTTGACTTTTTTATTTTTGTTTTCCTTTAAATTTTTATAACATTTATGGAATTATAAAAAATTAGTCTTTATTTTATAATTTTTAGTAGTGTAATTTATCATTAACTAAATATACACTATTTAATGTTAAAATTATGACGAATATAATTTAATTATTTATTTTATTTTATACCTATTCAATTTTAGTAATTATTTAATAAATATGTTTAAAACTTAAAATATCTTTAAAACATGTCAATTTTAAATTTACTTATTTATGAATAATTTTTTAAATATTTAATTTCTAAATAATGATATTAATTTTAGTGACTATATACATATTAATAAATAAACGAAATTGCGTTTATTTGTTTGTAAAATTAATGAATTTTTATTAATAAATAATCTAAAAAATTAAAATAAAATTATTTAGTTTTTAAATATAAATATAATTTTATTATTAATTTATATTTATATTAATAACTAAACTCATTTTATTTAAAATAAAATGAAAGTAAAAATAAAAAGTTTTAAAAGTGATGATCCGTTATCTATTTTGTCTGATCCCATCATAGAACTGTATAAGTGATGATGACGGTGAGAATTAATTGCCCCACTAAAGATAACCTCTAAGGACTGTACATTACGGCGATCTCTGGAAGAAACTGATCAGAGTAGAGAAAGCAGGGTTTCGCTCGAGGTTTTGACACGTAACTTTGAAACCAGTGGATTCCACTTGCAAAAAAGCACCATTAAATGCTTGGCACAATGTTCGTCGTCTTCTTTTCAGCAGAGTTCTTACCTGCGTTTGTTTGCTGTCTTTATAGGTGGGGACAGAAGATAGGGACAGAAAAATTTTGTTCCTGACCTGTTTGCTTGCTGTCTCCACTAATTTCTGTCCCGACTCCGGAGACAGAGACATAAAATTTTTGTTCCTTCCAAAACCAGAGAACAAGGAGACGGAGACGGAGACAGAAACAAAACACACACATAAATTTACAAGAAAACCCCTCCACATGAATATTTTAATTATATTATTAGTTAATTATAATATTTTAATTAATTAATAATAATATTTTAATTAAATATAAT
>JANZXP010000004.1:26036382-26047965 GCA_027576715.1 Erythroxylum flavicans | reverse complement strand
GAGTAACCTAGATGGTTTCTCTCAATTATTGTTTGCTTAAGTTATGCTGTGAATGATAAATGAATGTGAAATGAATGCGTTTGATTGTGGATTCCGGATAGAAGGTCCGATGAATGTGAATGAGGATTGAGATATTGAAGTGCTACTTGTATGTGAATGTGAAGACCTATATGCTATATAATATGACTGATTGTGTTACATGCATTCCATTCATGAATGCATAATCAGATAATGGAAGTTATGACTAGAGTAGCCAATGAGTAGAGCTTAAAGCTCAACGAGTGAAAATGAGTCTCGTGCGCACAAGTGTTTCAGAGCCTCAGGCTCAACGTGTAATGAGCCCGGTATCCAAGAATGGATACGGGACAGTTCAAACACTCAGTCACAACAACATAACAATTAGAAAAGAGTCTCATGATCATTTCATATGCGTTTGGTTGTGTACGTATGTTTTTTTGATTGAAATGCGTGATTTGCCTATGCTGAAGTGAAAATGTGAAACGTGATCAAAATTGCAATAATATGATTCTATATTATGTGAAATGATGTGTTGCATGAATTGAGTGAACCATCGATGATGATTACCTTGTTGAGTTCGCAAAACTCACCAAAATTACAACGTTGTCTTTTTAGGACTGAGAGATGACTCTAGCTACTGAGAGGCTCTACCATCTGTGTAAATTATGATTGGCAAGAGAAGTCATGGCTCAAAGGTCGGTCAACTGGGATTTTTGAACAGATTAGTTAGATTGTACATATTTTCCTCATTCATGTAGTATTGTTGTATGAGATTTTGATGATGTACATAAGGAAATTGTTGAGAATCACAATGTAGACAATCGGGTTTTTATGAAATGAAACGAGGAAAAAGTTGGTTTTAAATTATTGTGATTTTCTTATGATGCTTTTATAAGTGAGAAATGATATGATGCCTTGTGAAGTGACTGTAGCGATAGAACGTAGCGTTCCCTTGTCTTAAGATATATACTGGAATGACCTCCAGGCGTCCCGGTGTCCACCCTTCGGTAAGGGGGTGCTACATTGGGACATATGGGGATGATAACCATGAAATATCATGAAAAATGTGAATAATGATTGAAGTTATTAATTGTTATAGGTCATCCGCTCTAGGTGATCAAATTGACCAACCAGCTGACCAAGGATCGGTAGGAGCCAGTAGAGAGTCCTCGGTACCTCGATCTGAGGAGTTGCCTCCTAAAGCTCCGAGAGAAGGGAGAGGAGGTATGTAACATCCCGTTTTCATACAAGGGTTGAACCATAGAAACTGATACACGTGAGACCAATCGGAGCAATTAGGAAAATACATCTTATGCTCATGCATTACATAATATACATATACACGTGAACAGTGATTTTTGCACATGAAAAATGACTGTATATGCATTCATGACATTTCCCGGTATATTGTGAATAAATGTGATTGTTATAAAAAATGTGATTTGTTTGTGTAAAAATTTAATTGGAGAGGGTTAATGAGGTTTGAGAATTTTAGAATTTTTTCTGGAAATTTTCGGGAAAATTTTTCGGACTAGAAAAATGCCAAGCGACAAGCTGATTGTGTACCGGTGTAGCACACTACCCTCACGGGGCACGGACTCGGATATCACCGTCAATATCGAGTTCGGGTCCAGCGAGAGTGGGGTGTTATAATTAACGCCAACACCTTTTTGTTATTATAAATACTGAATAAGACTTTTCAATTTGTAAGAGTACGAGAAGGGTTATAATATATACAGCTTTTCTTTTATACTTTTACAAAAAAGTCATTTTTATTACCTAAACTTGTGACCTAATAATAAGTATAATTCATATGCACAAAAATATAATTTTAAAATGCAAAGAATTTATATGCTAATATGTGTCATGTTTTAGAAAGAGAAACTGTGACACATAATCTAAAACATAGTCGTGATTTAGGTTTCATAATGTACAATTTCACTTGAAATATATATTTTATAAATTAAAAATTTTTATAAAAAATAAAATTACTAGATTTATAATTAAACTGAGTTGAATTTGATAAAGAATAAAATATATAAACTCTTACTAGTTAAAATTTACATATAATTATATTTATATAAACTTAGTTTATAGAAAAAAAAGTTACAATTATTTAAGTGATTAATTGATTAATCGTGAAGATGTAAAAACATTCAATTAGTCAAGAATCATTTAAAGCATTCTTGTTATTCTCTTCTTCTTCTTCTTTTAACATAATTCTATTCTTATTGGAAACACATTCACATACACTGCCTGCTGAAGGAATATTTAGGTGATACAATAATAGGAACCTTTTTCAACTGTTTCTAACTTTCACAAAGTTCAAGTTAATTTGTCGACCACCATGTTTGATTTGCATGTGTTTACTTGAATATATAGGGCAGTTCTTACTAAGGTTAGGCCGATATTTGGGAAAGAGATGGGATGGACTCTCATGGCGCTGCCCTTGTAAACCAGGTCTATACATTGGGACGTTATTTCCTTGGACTTCACTGGAGATCCTATGGTTCGTTAAAAAGAGAACAACTTACCCAATAATTTTTGGGATTAATACCGGAGCCACCATAGACCTCACCGGGGTTTGAGTGCACAAGTGGCCTGAATAAATCTTGGTAAAAAATAGTTCGTGATTTTTAAATATATATTTATTATTTTAAAAGATATTTTATAATATCAAGTTCTATAAATATTTGTAAGCATTTATCAAACTACTTTAATAAATATTATTATATTTTTAGTATGTATATGACTATTTAAATAAATTTTTATTAAAATATTTTAAAAAAAATTTCTTATATAACAAATTTTCTGGTCAATTGAGTCTTTAATTCATTTCTTCACCCATTTTCTCAGTCTATACAGTGTCACAAATTGTACAATTCAAATTCTCACTCTTAAAATCTCAAAATTTTCAATCCTCTCAAATTCGTCACTAAAACTATTCCCTAGTTCGTTGAAAGTTTTAATCTATCACTCACAATTGGGATTTAGCAATAGGGAGGAAAAGGAATTGAGCTCATTGTAGGTTTTATCACATCTACAATTCATTTCATTGGTGCTTGAAGAAAAATTTCACATGTTTTCCGAAGAATTGTAGCCCTAATTTAAGTAGGTATTTTTGAAGTCAGTTAGTAACCTTAAAGATGGAATCATTCTTAAAAGCTTAACTTTTTTTAACTTCCTTTCAGTGTTAAGGCTTTGGAATTGGATAAGTTTGGAAAGTTCAAATTTTATTCTTTCTTTTTTTTTTTTGGTTAGCTAACTTATTTTAGTTCTTGTTTGCTGCTATAAGGTTGGTTTTGCATGTTGATTTTATGCATTTGGTCAAATTTAGTGATTTCTAGTTTCTTTTGCTATTTCCCCCTAAAGTTGATATTAGAGTTCCGAATTTCTAAATTACTTGGTACTTCCTAGTTAGTGTTGTGTATCTTTTTGATTATTTTTTTTATTCTAGTAGCTTAAATTTGTGCATCAGGATCTATTAGTAGAATGTTAGTTGGGTTTGTTTTTACTTGTTAGTCAATGTTTTTGCAAGTTAAATATGGCTAACAATTTGATGATTTAATACTAGATTTTCGTGAATTTGGCTTTAACTACTTCCTTTGATTATTTTCTTTATTCCTTTTTTTATTGAAATTTATTTCTTAGTGTTGTTATTTAGTATAGCTTATTTGGTTTATGATTTTAGCGGCTTTATTAGTTTCTTTTTTGTGGCATGTTTATCCCTTTTATCTAGCTTTTTTTAAGCTTTAATCCTTGTTACTTTTCCTAAGTAGTCTTAGCGTCATTTAGAACCTTGTTATACTTGTCTTTTGTAGCTTTTTTTGGATGTTAGGATAGAAGTGGCTGCTACTTATGGTAGTGTTAAAGCTAGTCCTTTGGTGAGTTTTAGGGCTAAAAGGAATGAAGATGTTGACAAATTGCACATAGTTTCCTGGAACATTGGGACTTTTACAGGGAACTATTTGGAATTAATGGAGATTTTAGATAAATAAAAGATTCATATAATGTGCATCTAGGAGACAAAGTGAACAGGGGCTAAAGTGAAAGAGATCAATAAGTTCAAACTTTCATATTTAGGATGTTCGAGGCAAACAAATGGTGTAGCTATCTTGGTTATCAAGGAACATATACATCATGTTATGGGAATAAAGAGGACCAATGAAATGGTTTTATCTTCAAAGATTTTGGTAAAAGATATTGTTTTCAATGTGGTTTGTGCTTATGCACCACAAGTAAGGTTGAAAGAACAACTTAAGCTTCAATTATGGGAAGAGCTAGATGAGGTGATTCAACAGATTCCCCCTAATGAGAAACTTATTATAGGAGGAGACTTTAATAGCCATATAGGGGCAACCTCTGATGGGTATTCTTATGCCAATGAGGGTTTTAGGTACGAAGATAGGAATGATAGTGTAACTGTTTTGTTGCACTTTTCAGCTTCGTTTAATTTGGTGGTAGCCAACTCATTCTTCAACAAAAAAAGAGGAGCACTTGGTAAGTTTAGTAGTAGAACCGTAAAGACTCATATCGACTATTTTCTCGTAGGGCAAAGTGATTGACCCAGTTGTAAAGATTACAAGGTGATACCTAACATATGCTTGTACACTCACATAGATTATTGGTCATGAATCTTATAATTAAGGGTTACAGAAAGAAGAGAAGTTTTCGAGTTATACTAGAGTTAATAGGGGAATTTAAAAGGCGACATTATGGAATAACTTAGGGATAAATTAATGTCTAGAGAAGCATGAAAACTAGAAGATGTTAACTAGATGTGGAAGGGAGCAACAACTATTTTGTGGAATGTATTTAAGGAGATCTTGGGAATTTCTAAAAAGCCTAGAAGTAGTAAGAAGGACTCGTGGTGGTGGAATGAAGACGTCCAAGACAAGGTGAAAATTAAGAAGGCTGCCTATAAAGCTCTACTATATAGTAACACGGATGAAGAAAGGGTAGCCAATAGAGAGAGTTACAAGCTAGCAAGGAAAAAGGTGAAGACAATAGTCTTAGAAGTCAAAAGTAGGGCCTACGAGAACTTATATCAAAGATTGGAAACTAAGGATGGAAAAAATGATATTGTTTGGTTAGTGAGAACTAGGGAACAAAAAGCAAGGGACTTTTATCAAGTTTGTTGTATAAAGGATGAAGTAGGATAGGTTCTCATGGAGAAAAATGAAATAAAGAGAAAATTACAAAACTACCTCTATAAGCTTTTTAATGAAGGTGAAGATAACAATATTTCATTAGGTGATTTTAACACTTTTGAACAATATAATAACTTCACTGTTTGCTAGTGTGTCACGAGAGAAGAAATTAGAGGAGCTATAAGGAAGATGAAGAATGGAAACAAAATAGGATCGGATCACATACCTATATAGATGTGGAAGAGCCTAGGACAATAGGGTTTTACTTAGTTAGCAAAGCTTTTTAATATGATAATCCTCAAGTCTCCAAAAATGTTGAATGAGTGGAGACTTAGCATATTAGTCCCTCTCTATAAAAACAAAGGAGATATTCAATGCTATATCAACTATAAAGGCATCAAACTACTCAATTACACTATAAAGTTATGGGAGAGAGTGATTAAGAATAAAGTGAGAAATGGTACACCTATATCAGAGAATCAATTTAGTTTCATGTTACAGAAGTCCACTACAAAAGTCATTCAACTCATTAAACAATTAACGGAATATTATAGGGATAGATATAGGGAACTACACTTAGTTTTCATTGATTTAGAGAAAGTTTATGACAAGGTACCTAGGAAAGTCATGTGGAGATGTTTATAAGCTAAGGAAGTTCTTGTTGCCTATATGCGGGCTATTAGAGATATATATGAAGGTGTTAAAACTAAAGAAAGGACAACAGGAGATACATAGTATTTTTCTATTGATATTGGGCTACATTAAGGATCCTTGTTGAGCTCTTTCCTATTTGTAGTAGTTATGGATGAGCTTACTAATAATATCTAAGGGGATGTGCATTGGTGTATGCATTTTACTGATGAGATTGTTTTAGTGGATGAAACAAAAGAAGGTGTTATTAACAAGTTAAAACTTTAGAGGGATACACTAGAGTAAAGGGCTTTAAAATGAGCAGGACTAAAAACAAGTACTTAGAGTGTAACTTTTCAGGTTGTAAGGTTGCATTCAATATGGAGATCATGATTAGAGTGTAACTTTTCAGGTTGTAAGGTTGCATTCAATATGGAGATCATGAACGGTATTAAAGTTAAACCATAAAAAGATTGTTTTAAGTACCTTAGATCCAACATCCAAAGTAGTGGCGAGATAAATTACGACATAGTTCTCTCTATTGAATCAGGGTGGTTAAAATGGAAGAGTGCATTAAGAGTTTATGTGACAAGAAGATACCATTTAAGTTAAAAGGTAAATTTTATCGGTTAGCAATTAAATTAGCTATACTCTATGGGGTAGAGTCTTGGACATTCAAAAAGGCGCATAGTCATAAAATGGTAGTGAAAATGAGGAAAGTCTATTGGATGTACAATCTTATAATAAGAGATTAGGTCATGAATGAAGTGATAAAAGACAAAATTAGGGGTGACTATTATTGATGCTAAAGTAAGGAAGACAAGACTTAAATGGCTCGAACATATTAAGAAGAGGCACCTTATTGCTTCAGTGAGAAAATGTGAGAAAATTATACTTAGAGCCTGTAAAAGAAGAAGA
This sequence comes from Erythroxylum flavicans, assembly GCA_027576715.1. Lineage (NCBI taxonomy): Eukaryota > Viridiplantae > Streptophyta > Magnoliopsida > Malpighiales > Erythroxylaceae > Erythroxylum > Erythroxylum flavicans. Next base: position 26,041,249 of record JANZXP010000004.1, on the reverse strand, counting down.
GGAAGACCTAAGAACAAGTGCGTGGAGGTGATCAAGAATGGTATAACTCTATTAAAGCTGATTGAGGACTTAGCTCTCATTAGAAAACTTTTGTGAACTAGGATACGAGTAAAGGACCCTATATAAAAAGGTCGTTCTCTTTTTATAGGTCTTTAGTACATGTTCCTTTGATTCTTATTCTTTTAATTAGCCTAAACACTTTTATTTGTAATACTTATCCCTTTAGTTATTTTATTTATTTATTTCATATTTTTTATTACTTTTTTGTTTTATTTACCTATCTTTTTTGTTTGTTTGTTTATTTATTACTTACTTTATTTTTATATCTTATTTTTCATTTTCATTTTCATTCCTTACTTAGCCTAAATATTTTCTTATAATGACTTGTTTGATTATTTGTTTGCTTGTCTTCTTTCTTTTTTGTGTATTTATTTACTTATTTTGTCTTTCATCTTGACCTTATTCTATATTGATTATATTACTTATATTTATATTTATATTTATACTTATACTTATACTTATTTATTTATTTTATTATTTTATTATCTTTTATGTTTATTTTTAATTTTAATTATTATTACTTTATTATTTTAATATGTATATGTGTGTGTGTGTGTGTGTGTGTGTGTGTGTGTGTGATATTTATGCGAGTCTATCAGAAATAGTCTATCTACCAGTTAGGGTTAAGATTGTGTACCTTGTGTATCAACGATAATTTTACTTGGTTGTTATTATTTTTTATGTATGTAGTTATATGTAAATGTATTTTTTTATTGTTTTCTTCTAATTTTTTCAAAAACTTCTTATAAGAATGTATATTTTTGGACCTCTTTAGACCTTGCATTTCAGAGAGATTTTTACTGAAACATTGTTGTTGTTGTTGCTGTTGCTGCTTCTATTATGAGTTGAATCTTTCTACTTCGAAATGAAATCCTTCAACGATGGGAAAGCTTAATCTTAATAGAGAATGGCAAAGTCAAGCAGAAGTGCTTCACTGAAAGCAAGTTAGGAGTCCTGGTTGACTGAAATATTGTGAAATAACTAAAACTATAAGGAAAAATTTGTGTTTTTAACCCTCAAATGAGAACATTAAAATTTTCATATTGTAATTTAAATATAACTTTTCAATGACTTAGATTTTTGAGACAAAATATGAACAAATAGTTATTAAGACTAGGGTGGGAATCTGTTTCTAGGCCCAATGTATAAAAACCTAACGCTTCCTTCTTCTTTTTTTCTTACATAGAACTCTTTAATAGGGGAGTTGGATTGACAGGACCAGACTGGTAGTTTTCGGCTCAAATGGGTTCCAATGAATCGTATAAATTCCACTTGTCTAATTGTAAGAGCGACACTTATTTTCACTAACTTCAGACAAAACTAAATAGTAAATACTTCTCCCATTTATTCTCTTCATTAAGTTGGAAGCAATTAATTACGTATTATTTGAATACTGTTATAGAATGATGTCCCAATTGGGTATAAAAAAACTTCTTTGGTAAAGTTATTTGATTTGTAAGATAATTATGTAAAATGAATTATTTATTCCATAAAAGAATTAATTATATTTCAAAATTTAAAATTTAATTTAATTTTATAACTTTTTTAATTTTTTCCAAATATTGTCCTCAATCAACTCTTTCCTTTAATTTTTATGATGCAAACTATATAAAATGAATTCTTCTACCTTAAATAATATGTGAAATTTTAATAAGTGTAATATTTAAAACATTAAAATTTTATGATTTTAAAATTATTCTTAAAAATGAAAAAAGGTGGTCAGTTAATTTTAATTTTTAAATTTATTTTTAATTGATAGCATAACTTTTATTCATTTAGAATTCAACATGTATATTAACATGGATGAATCCAATTTATGTGGCACTCTACGTTAATGAAGATAATGACAAGGATTAATAAAGTTAACTTTTTGGGTTATATTTCTATCAAATTAAAATTTTTGTCATTTAATTTTATATTTTTGTATGTTTTAATATTACAAAAGTTTGAAATACATAATAAGGTAAATAATTTGTCTCCTCAAATGATCTCTACTCTTTTTCTCTAATTCTCTAGTTAATATGTTCATTATTTAATATTATTAATTCTCTTATTTTTCTTAAATTTATAAGATGTCATTAATAAGAGGCTCTAAAGAAGAAAGGGTACACATTTTGCTTATTCTAATATGTAGAATTTGAATTTGTTATTCTTAATATTTTTGGAAAAAATTATTTGTTTTGGATTATTGATGCTAAAATTGCATTTTAATGCTATATGTTTGGGAATTACAATAATAGAGAAAAATACAACATCCTAAGCGAAGCTTGATTATTCTTAAATTTAATATTCATCAGGGCATAAAGATGAAAATATGACTTAAAAACCTAAGGTGTAAAGCCCACAATAAGGAAAATTAGAGATAGATTTGTTTTCAATATTATTCTTGGTTTCCAGCATGTCTACATCTCTCAGCTTAAGAATGTGCAACATAGTCCAAAAAGTACTGCAGTTGGGTTTAATACTCCAACAATAGTATAAATTGAGTTCATCTTGGAAAGGACAAACTTCTATTCCACAAAATTTTTATTCTTTTACGAACTCTTTCAATTAAAGATTGAAAATCTGCATTAGTTGGTCTTTTATTACGATAGGAATACCTAAATATATGAAGGTATTTATAGTTTTATTAGGTTTGTTAACAAGTTTGATAGATGATTTGCTCCAATGGTTACAAAAAACTGACTCTTTTCCCTATTTATGTAACCCGAAAGATCTTTAAAGGCATAAAGAGCTGACATTAAAGAACTAATTAAGCTTAAATCTACGTTTTAGAGGAAAAGTAAACCATCAGAAAAGATAAGCAATGAATTTTAATTTATGTATTTTTTTATGATAATTGAAGCCCTTTTCTTATTGAATTACATGATCTATAAGCCTACTGAGAAATTTCATTGCTAGAGTGAATAAGTAAGGAGACGAATGGTCTCCTTGAATTAGTTCCTCTGTTCCTTTAATGAGTTCAGTCACTAACTTCCATTGCACTTAAAGCAAGATGCCCCCAAATCCTTAGGAGATTTGCTTTATTAAAGTAGGATAATTCTGCCAAGCAATATGTACCAGAGCGGCAAAGAATTTGTCAACCTTCTCTGTAAAAACCTTAATAGCCTTAACCATAGAGGCTGAGTTAGGCTTCATTTTGGAATTTTGTTTAAGCAAACAACATCATTTTGTTGCAGCAATTTTGGATTTTTCACTAGTACAACATCCTAAGCAAAGCCTTGATTATTCTTAAATTTAATATTCATCAGGGCATAAAGATAAAAATATGACTTTTAAAAACCTAAGGTGTAAAGCCCACAATAAGGAAAATCCAGCATCTTAGCCTTAACAACTAACCCAACCTATAAAACTATTAAATAGAGGAATATAAATAGAAACTAGTAGTTGCAAAATTACACACCAACGAAAATCAATTTGTCTTCTTCATTTTCCATTCCATTATTTCCAGCTGGTAAGTATGTAAATGCACCATTTTCTCCTACATGTGAAACTTTTATCATATGTTCTCTCATTTTGTTTGTTTTGTAGCAAATTGTGAGAAATTTGTGAAGGTTAAAACCTTAAATCTTTTAGGAAGGCATAGACTTCACATAGTTAAAATTCCAACAACAATTATTGTTGGACCTCGTTTCCGGAGCCCAACATTCGGAGTCATAAAAATGTGGGCAAACTCATTTCTTCAACTTCAGGATAGATTTTGGGAAACCTTAAATTGGAATTTCAATTTGGCGTCTTCAGAACACTTGTTCCCCATTGTATTAAGTTTCTAATGACACCAAAATCATTCCATTTGGTTCAGAAATCTAAAAATTATAACCCAAACATTTTCAGACTGTTGTTATACTGAAGTAGTACACTATACTCAACTTCCATCCAGAAATTGAAAGTCTTAGAGACTTAATTAAAATTTGATTTCTTCAGATACTTTTTGGCTCCGTGTCTCTAGTTTATTTAGAGACAAGAATCATCACAATTGGAGCTTTACGGATTAAGATATCATCAAAACACTGAAGCATGTTCAGTAACATATCCAACTCACACTCTTCCAACTGATACCCTCACTTTGATTCAATTAATATTTCTCAAATTAATACCAAAAGCTATAAATGTTTTTGGAGAGATATAGGAATGTGTTAGGAATCCAATGCTTCAAACATCAGGTCATTTAGAGGTCAGACGACAAAGTTATGGTCAAAAGAGTGAAACATGTTTAGGTTGGGGGAAAGGACCTGAGGGTTGCGACCTAGAGCGCGCTCGCAATGTCGCGATCGCGACTTGCGCGAAATTCTCGACCGCGACTTCCTCTTCTTTCTTTTCTTCATCCAACCTGTCTTGGTAAAAAGGGCATAACTTTCACTACAAGCATTGGCTTAAGGTCATTCAAAGACCATATTAAAGAGGACTTCTAGACCTACAACTTTTATTAAGACTGCAAAAACAAATTTTACCTCTATAAGGGTTAAAAGTTCAAACCAATGCAGCTGTCCCGAAAGTCCATCCTATGCAGCATCACAAAATTCTAGTAACCATAACTCTCAACTCCGATATCCAAATATGTCATACTATATAGAATTGAAAATCTAGAAAGATAATCTACAACTTCCAAGAAGACAACTTTGTCTAATTCTACATATATAGATCCAGTTTTTCCCTTGAAGGCAAAACACAATTTCTACACCTGTGGAAGACTTGGAATAAGAAATGTGCAACTACAAGATGACTAAGCGCATACACATTGGAAACTTCTTCAATTCTTCATTCATTTCCAAATCAAAATGAAGTTCATACATAGCTTTAATTACAA
>JANZXP010000004.1:26026061-26036282 GCA_027576715.1 Erythroxylum flavicans | reverse complement strand
ATATTAATTCTAACTAAATTCTAACACTTCATTCTAATTCCTAATTTCTAATTTCTATTCATACTTGCTAATTTACTCACTCAACTCTAAAAATAATAAAACAATTAAATCAAGAATAAATAATAATAATAAAAAAAAATAAAAAAATTCGTGGTCCAACAATTATATGCCTTTTATTGTGATTTTTAGTTATCCTACACTAGCTTATAGTTGGATTGTATGTTGTGATTGTTTGGAACAATAAATTGAAGTCAAAGAAAGAAATAAAAAAGGAGAAAAGGTGGCTAAAAATGAGAAAAGAAAAGGAGGTAGGAGAAGAGGAGAGGGTTCAAAAGATGACAATTTTTGGAAATTTAAGTTGTATCAAGGGGATGCATAAAGTTAAAGGATAAACTGGAATTTACTTCCAAGAAGGGTATTTTTGTATTAATAGAAATAAATGATGGTAAAATATGACTTTTAATAGTTAAGGGTATTTTGGTAATTATGGTGGTTCTGTTAGTAAGGATATTTTTTAATAATTAAGAATAAAATGAAAAAGGGAATAATGTTGGATTATTAAGTGTAATTACGTTGAAAATTTTAATTAAATTAGCCTAATAGAATTTTTGTAATGTCTAACTCCATTGGGTGTATTAAAGAGTAGATTGGGCTTATCAATTAGGTGACTCCGAAATTGAGGTAAAGATAACCTTAAACTGTACTCTTAGAATAGTATTTTTATTAACAAATTATTATATAGTGAATGATATTTTGAATTAGTCATTAATTAAATTAATGATTGACAATTACATTGATGGATTTCTAAATTATATGAATTGTGTTCATTTTACTTCACAAATAATTAACAAAGTATAAGGTGTTTCGCTTTTATATGTTGTTACATATTATAAGGTGTATTGCTTGTTAATTACGTGAAAAGTGTGTTAAATAAATAGAGACTGGATGATAATATGTTGTGAATAAATGGTGTAAATCGTGAATTTGTGGCTTGCCTAGGATAGTTTACATTCGAGGGTCATAGATTGATAGGTTGTTTAGATATGAGTGAGCGATGACTAGGTATCCGTTTGTAAAGTAGGTATCGGGGCATCTTAAGTCCCAGGATATCCTGTGCCAATAGTAGGCACCAGAGTGGTGCCAAAATATCTAGAGACTTGGGTGTATTATGCTATTTCGATTATTGTACTGTGTAATGTGCTATACATGAATTTTATAGAGTATGATCTATTTATGGTATTAAATGTATTATTGAGGTTATAATGGAGATCACGGATAGACCAAAAATAGTTCTAAACTCGATCGAAAAATTTCAAAAAATTCTCAAAAACTCCAAAAATTTACGGAATGAGTCTGAACAAGCTTTAAAAGCCCCGAAATGTACTTTGGAGATTTAGTTGACACTTTTGAATGAAATTTGGATAGTTTCAGTGACATTTAGTGGTTTCCAGATTTAATCTGAAAATTCTTTCGAGCAACTAAAAATGTTACCAAACAATTTCAAAATATGATGAAAAGTTTCAAAATTAGGATTTGAGTCTTTAGGAACTAAAACGGGTCAAAACGGCGGTTGTTTGAATAGAACTTGAATAATCTTAAATTATTAGACTAAAATGCCCCTTTTGGAAAAATAATGGGTATTGATGATTTTAAACTGATTTTAAACCCATTCGAAATTTTTAAAAGCATCCAATCAATAAGTACTGACCCAAATTAGAGTATTTCATGGTTAATTTGATGATAAGATGGTTGTGGAATATTTTTGAAATTTAATTTGGTTAGTAGGTGAATTAAATTCATTAAAGGGCAATTTGGTCTTTTTGTATAAAAATGGTGTTAATGGATTAATGAGTAACACTTAATGACCAATGAGAAAATGAAATGTGTGTGATGAATCATTAGAGATGACCAATGAGAAAATGACATATGTGTGATGAGTCAATAAAGAAGTCCAATGAGATGTTGACATGTGTATCATTAATGAAGAGTATAAAACGCAAACTTTAGTCACATCTTGCTTCACTTTAGTTTTAACTGTGAGAGAAAAAGTGAGAGTGAATGTTAGAGTGAAAAGGAAAAGGAAAAGAAGAAAAACCAAGGAGAACAAAAGAAGGAAGAGAGATAAAAAAGAAAAGAAAAGAAAAAGGAGAAGATAGAGCTTCAGCTAGGCCTTGGAAAAGTGATCTAAGGAGTTTTTCATGCTCTTCTACCTCTAATCAAGCATCCAAAAAGATACCATAGCCATCCAAGCAAAGAGGAAGAAGAAAATGGGTTGTTAAGCTTACTAGTTTTGTTGAAAAATTGGATTTGTTATGTTATAGTTAACATTTGGTTTTGATGATGTGAATTACACCCTTATGATGTGATATCAAGGTTTTATTGCATTGGAAGTGATTAAGAGAAGAAAATCACTAAACCTAGTTTGTGAAACCTTGGTTAACCTTGGTCAAAGGTATGATCCATTGCCTAAAGTGTTTTATTTTGCCGTTTGATGATTTAAGATTTATGAATGACATTCAGAAGTTAGTTTAATGATGAAAGAATGAAAGAAAAACCATGGAAATGATTGGATGAAATTTTGACCATAGTTAGGGTTTTTATTGTGATATGATCCGAAATTCTATTTTAATATTTTATGATGTTCATAGCATGATTTTGATGCTAATGAAGCAAAGAAATGAAAAAAATAATTGATTTGGAATTAGTTTTGGTTGAATTTTGGCCAAGGGTGCATTATTATGTAAAAATTTGTGAATAAAATTTTATAGCTTACATGTGTGTGTTAAAATGTAACGGAAGTGAATTTGGATTGAATTTAAGTGTTAGAAATCAAATGGAATTGAGTTGGAAAAGTTTAATGTGAAATAAGTTAAGATTGGCCTTAAAGTAATTTTTGGTATAAAAATATGGTTACAATGTAATAACCATGTGAATGTGATTAAGGGTGATCATTAAGTGTAATTGTGGCATTGGAATTATTAAATGAAGTGTCATATTATTATTTGGAAAAAAATTACTATATGGGATGTATGTAGAAAGTAACAAAGTTGAAATAGTTTATGGTGTATTTGGTTGGAAAATGTATTAAGGAGTTGAATGTATTCATATTAGGTTTTCAAATAAAAAAACAAAACCAACTGAAGGATTTCGAAGTGGTTAAAAGGAAACTAGCAAGTAGTGATTGTATTTTAATTTTTTATATGACTAAATTCTTTGTAAAAGAATTGCTGATTTGTGATTTTAAATTATGCATTAAATTGAATGATTATGAATCCTCCCATAATTGATTTCGAAAATAAGATGAATTGAAAATGCATGAGTTTCTTTTTCCTATGGTACATTGCTAGGCTTTATATATGTTATATTATACTAGTCAGAATATTCTGATCGTGCATGATAGTGTCCAAGGGGCATCTAGAATTATTAGAGGAGAAAGAAAGATAGAATGAATCAGTTAGCAAAGTGTTTGTTTCGTATACTGCAAGTATGGAGTATATAAAGTGCTAGCCAAACTTGTTATGCTTAAGCGATGCATAACTAGCTTGGTAACTACTAGTTTATAGCGATTAACCTATTGAGGGTAAGCAATGTAGAACCAGCTCCATAAATAGTAGTTAACCAGTTGCAGGTAAGCAATGTAAAACTAGCTCCATGACTTTATGCCTATTGTACCTTCTTGTAAAGAAACTTATGGTAGGCTATGTTGAGTAAGACTGTTTATGAGAATAATAATGCTGCCACTATATATTTTAAAAGTAATTTGAGAGGCACTGTTTGGTACCATTTCTAGTAGTTGGTTTATTTTTAGTATAAAAATTTTTAGAAAACTTATTGCCACCACTGTTTATTGTTTAAGGAAAAAGGAAAATGGAAAAATTTATATTATGAGCTTTCATTTCGAAATAGTATTTCAGACAAATTAAAATTGCACTTTATGAAATGTTATTTATTACCAGATTTTATGATGCACGAACAAATATTTATGACGATTATTTTACCATAAGTTTTCTTATTGTATGGGAATATTTCAGTTATGTTGTTATGAAAAGTTTAAGTTTCAATAAAATTATTAACACTCACTGAGCCCGTTTAGCTCACCCCTATTTTTATGCTTTTAAATAAACCACCTTAGGTATACGTAAAGGTGTTACAGTAGCTGGGGTCCCACTGCAGAATTAGCTGTATCGACGGGTGCTGCTATGCTTATGTCATTTTTGTTATGTATGTGTTTTCTTAAAATTGGCTTAGTTATTTGTATATATGCTTTAAATTATTTTGGAAAGAGTTCAAAAGTGCGATCTTGTAAATATATTTATGGTTGCTTATGATATGGAACTAAGGTCTCATTCCAGAAGTTAAGACGACATATGAAATATTAGAAGTGTTTTAAATCATGTTATGCAAGTTTTTGAAATTTTGGAATCATAAAAAAGTAGCCGTTATGCTATCGGATTTTTATATAAAAAAATTCTCACTATTTTCTACCTTTTTAATTCTTAAAGTATAAAAGGTTTTTAACAGTTAATAGCTTGGCTTTGTTGGAATCCTTCACTTGAGTTAGATATTGATTGAAGGGCCACCTGGGTTCTGAAAGTGAAACTTTGGGATGGGTCCTTTTAGGTAGTATCAGAGCACGTTTTAAAATGGGGTTGTCTCTATATGTGTTATGATTTCATAATGTGTTTTTACGTTGTTTTGTGAATAGGTCAACCCAGAAATTTTTTTTTATTTTTCATACATCTGATTTTAAAAATTCTAATATTAAATGCATGATATTATGCACTGATGAAACCTTAGGGATTCCAAAGCCGTACTAGAGGCTCCACCACTTAAACTACCTTTCGCTAGGGAGGCTAAGAATAGGTATGAATCAATAATTTTTTTCTTTACAAATTAACTCCTTCTAGAATTGTTAAGACAAGCAAAACCGCTAGTGAAAATTTTTTTAACCTTGAATGAACAATATAGAAATGGTTAGCACTGGTGTGCTAGCCGCGAGAGGCCCTAGTAGTGCCATAAAGTTTGATCAAGTGTATTTACAAGTTAGGCACAAAACCATTCAATGGAAGTATAGATCCCGAAAGTTCCCTAATTTGGTTGGATTGGGATAAGAATAATACATTTAAAAAGTTTGGTAACAAATGGATGAGACGAGGAATATAATCTAGTTAGAGGTCAATCAGAAAACCTACAATATCTAAAGAGTCCCTAAATAATGGGAGCTCAGCACAAGGTGTGGCTAACGTGGAAAGAGAACACCTGCATAAGTTGGGTAATTGTAGTAACCTTGTAGGATGTTGAGGATACATCTAGGTATGATTATAGTTTCGATCGTGGTGAATATATTTAGATAGATCCTAGAACTATGCATTCTTATGTTTCTAAAATATTTTGTTAGATGGATTAGTATGAAGTGAGAGCTTTTAGAGTGCCATATGACAATTGGTTTTTTTTCTTTCTTTGTTTCAAAACAAAAATATCAAAGAGGAGATTTTTTTTATATTTCTCCTTCATTCTATAAAAATTCAAAACAATGCAACTTGAATCATCTAATTAAGTTTTCATGGAAATAGGCAAAATTATATGTAAATAAGCTAGATACAATTCCTTCAATTTAGAGGGTTCAAAATCATTAAGCTTATCAATAACAAAAAGGGTAAATTTGGCTTGTAACAATCTTATTATGAAAGAAAAGAAAGGCTATGGCTCAAAATAGTTTTCTCCAAATAAAAAGTAAGGTCAGTTTGTTTAGGTAAAAAAAATGGTTATCCTAAACGCCCTCATCATCTTTACACACAAATTCATCAATAGTGTGGTCTCAACACATATTGAAAAGCAAGTTCTAGCATAAACAAACTATGTTTGATAACACACAACAAAAAGATATACATGACCACATATGTGATGAATGTTCTTAGGCTCAAAGCTCACATAGGTGTAAAAAAATGCATCAAGTCTTGCACATTTTCATTCAATAAAACCAATGAGAAACTTGAAATAATTTGATGAAAACAATGATCACGCTTTTCTCTCTTAAGCATTAAATCTTAAATCGAAAATGCTTCCTAACTTAAAGATTATTCATGAACAACAATCAGAAAATTGTGAAGCTATCATGAGAAAAAAATTAATATATGAATCAACATATCATGAGTCCAAATGCAAATCATAATGGTCATTATAATATAAGCACTCACTCCCCCACACCTAATTCGTACATTGTCCCTAATGTATACATAAGATACTCACATCTCAACAAAAATAATCAGAGAAAGAATAGAGGACTCCCCTGAGGTGTGAGCATTGGAAAGGATGTGTACTATGGTGTTAGCTTGGTGAGGAGGTGTTGTTTGGTGTGGAGTGGCTGAGTTTGTAGTGGAGCTGTTGTGGAGACACTCCAAGTCTGTTGGAGTTGCTGGTGGTGCATTAGGTGACTTGCATTCTGCGTGGGTGTTGCTGTTTATAATCTGCGCGACTGCTAGGAGTCTGCATGGGTGGAGGGCTACGTTTTGCTTATAATTTCCTGCAAAAAGGAAACAAGCAGATGAGGTTTTTTTAAGTAAATAAAAATCATTAAAATAAAAATATTTGAGTAAATAAAGAAATTAAATTAAATATTTATTTTTAAATTTTTAAATTTTAATTAATATTTCATTATTTTTAAAATATTAATTTATAAGAGATTTTCAGGGTTCCAGAACACTAAATCACTTAAGGCGAGATCTTGTCCTATGAGATTAAGTAGTCTGAAATTTTAGTGCACTAAATTACATAAGGCGAGATCTCATCTTATGAGATTCAGCAGTTTGAAATTTTAAGGTCTTCACTCTAGAATACTAAATTACATAAGGAGAGATCTCGCCTTATGAGATTTAGTAGTCTAGAATTTTAAGACTCATTTTTTCCTTAAGCCAATAAATTTATGTTTCAAAGACAAGCAAATGCAAACTATTTATAAGTTAAACAAAATAAAAATTATCATATTTTGGGTTGCCTTCTGAAAGTGCAATTTTTTAAAATCTTTATGTTTGACGTGGCTTTTTCCTCTCAAACTTCTACATAATTGCAGTTTTATACTCCTTAAGTAATGCTACTTGCCCTTCCTATTACTCCATAGTCAACCTTTTTGAAATGATTCTAGGTAATGACTCTCCATCACCTAAATAAACATATTTTAGGCGATCAGGTAATACCTTCAATTCTATCTTTGGAGCCTGTAAAATAGAAGGTAAGATTTTCTTATGAGTTATAGTAAGTTCAACATTCAAAGGTTCCGAATCTATTAGCATTGCTGACAATGATTCTAAAACTTCACAAGTTTCATTAACTTGCTCTTTCACTTCTAATTTAGCTTTAAGCTCCAACTCATCTTCATCACTTTCTTCCTTAAACATATCTTGCACAAATGAATTAACAATATCTATATGATAGACAAATTTAATATCATTAGGTTATTTCATTGCTTCGAAAATATTGAACTTTACTATCTCTCTATCAAACTCTACAGAAAGAGTACCCTTATCCATATCAATTTTCGTCTTGGCCACCTTCATAAATGGCCTACCCATCAAAATCAATGTCAAATGTTCAATAGTATCTTCATGCATTTTTAAGATGTAAAAATCCACTTGAAATACCAAACCATTAACTTGGACTAAAACATCTTCAATAACTCTAATAGGACACACATATGAACAATCAACTAGTTGAATAATTACATTAGTTTCTTGCAAAGAATTCAAATTTAAATCTTGATAAATTGAGTATTGCATGAAATTAATAGATGCACCTAAATCTAGCATGGCACACTTACTTTTCTTATTACAAAAAACACATAGAAGTGTAAACATACCTCGATCTTTGCATTTTCTTGTAATTTCCTATTTATCACAGCTGATACATTCTTACCCAAAATTATTCGCTCCTTGTCCTTCAACTTTCTTTTATTTGTGCATAGCTTATTCAAGAATTTTACATATTTCGGAACTTGCTTTATCACTTTAAGAAGTATATTGATTTCCACCTTTTTAAAGGTTTCTAGGATCTCTCTTTTATGCTCATCTTCTTTTGGTTTACCTAACCTACTAAGAAAAGGAGGTACACGTGCATTAATTGATATTGATGAAGGTAATCATTTTTACCTCTCTTGCTTCTTGAGTTGGAAGTTGTTCCTTTTTTTGTCCATCATCGTTCTTTTTTTTTTCTTACAATGGTAAAGAAGTTTTAGATTGAATTTGCTTACCACTTCTCAAAGTCATTGCACTTACATTCTCCTTAGGATTCACCATCGATTGGGAAGGTAATTTTCTTAATACTTGTGCTTCCAATTTACTTAGCGAGGTAGCTAGTTGAGTGATCTGATTTTCTAAGTTTTGAAGGCTTCTACTTGTTTCTTATTGAAATTGTTGAGAATTATTAGTAAGTGCCTTAAAATTTTAATCTAAAGACATCCTGAATTTGAAGATTAAGGTTAAGCATATGTGGGGACTTAAGGTTGTTTATAATTGTGAGGTTGAATATGTTATTAGCCTTTTTGATTTCCATAGCTCAAGTTTAGATGACCCCTCCACCTTAGATTGTAATGATTGGAATATCGGTCATATTTTTGTTGAGGTTGGCCAAGAAAACCCCATATTGCTTTAACTTTTTGAAGAGAGTCTTATTGCAATATAGGGCTCATATCTGTAGGATGTCCAGAGTGTTAGGTTTCGATCATGCATCTCATACATAATATATATCAAATATACACAGTGGAAATAAAATAGAACCTCAAAAACCAGATCCACTCATGCATATAGATATAGAAAAACAAAAACATGAAATGTAAGATGTTTACATACCTTTCTAATGATCTCCTTCGTTCTTTAAGCTTCTCTATGTTGGGTTGTCATAAACCACAATGATCAACACAGATCGTCTCTAATGAAAGTCCACATGAAGATAAAAGGATGAAGCCTCACTAAGAGATGGCTAGAATTCTTTCTTTGTGCTAGCAAAGACAAGAACTATTGAGAGAGTTAGAAAGAAAAATTGTGCGTAAGAAAAAGAACCTATCTTTTTCATTTTGTGTGTTACACAAGATGCACGAAAATAATCTTAATTTTCTGCACCATTTAGCCTTCCATAACCCTCATCACTAATGGAAAGTTATGAGAAGTTAATGGTCACGAATAACATGCATTAATGGAAGTTATGAGAAGTTAATGACCATGAATAGCATACATTAATGGAAGCCAACAACATTTATTTCCAATCCATTTTATGCAACGTTTTCTACCACGATGACATTGCGATACAATCCTGAAATACTCTCTCGTATTTTGAATCACCATTCAAGACCATTTTACTTATCCTTCGAATCTCCTATGTGTGTGACCCATTAGGTTCCCGGTTATGTTGGCCACTTGAATTAAAACTTAATTCAAGTAAATCAAGAGTAGTATTTAGCAACACGTCATGACCCTAATTGATCAAAAAGTTAGTGGTTTAACTACGACCCCTTCCATACGTAATAGTGCCATATAACTTGTCCTTTCACCATCTATACCCCACTTAGTTCAAAGTATGGTCAAAGTGTCAACCCCCACAAGACTGACTACGTCACATCTAGTCCAAGTGATATTAGATCTTGTCCTGAGAATCTCATTACTCTATGTATCATTGAAGACTCTCTTCATGGCACATATCTGCTTTGGCTAGAGACTCCCGAGTAATAACCCTGATAAGAGGCTGTGGGTATCATCTCCCTTTATCAGGAGTGGTGAATCTTTTATTGGCTACTCAATTACCTCAGAATACCTTAAGCTGTACCTAATCACCAACCTATGAGTAACCCCTGAAAGCCATTGATAAATGGAGTCAAAACACAAGATTAGTATCTGAGATATCTTTGAGTACCTCAAGTCAAAGGATACTTGCACCATTTTTATGATGAGACTATCATTGACACTGGAATAGAATATCCATATGATTGTCTTATAGTAGGTCAATCCAATGTATTTAGTATCCTTATTAAGCATCCACATGTTAACTCTAAACAACTCATGTCTACAGCTTATGAGATATATCCCTTGATCTAATAAAGGAGTATAATATGCACTAGTCTATCTAGATTAATGATATCCCATCTCATTAATCCTATAAATAGGGAAAGTTTAGATACTAACATAATTACACATGATAGGAATCTCATTATCATGATCTCATAATGATTTCCTCCAT
>JANZXP010000004.1:26005809-26025961 GCA_027576715.1 Erythroxylum flavicans | reverse complement strand
GGCCTAAGCCCATAACCATCCATCATGCAAGCCCACACATTCTCCTAACCATGCATTCTCTAATGCATATATGTAAATACATCATTTTGGTTATGACATCATACGGATCCTAACATGGAAACCCAATCCAACACTTGGATCTAAGCCTAATCCATCACTTAGATTTACAATCTTCCTTTTACTAACTTGACTAAAATTACTAATGTATGTTATTTCAATTGGAATTAATATTAATCTAATTAACATGAATTCCTAATTCCAAAAATTAATTCATAATTAGTTTAACTTAAAATAATTAATTGATGTCTAAAATTAAACAACTTCAATTTTGTCATATATGTCAATTTTTCTAGTCTTACTAAAAAATTTATTGCTCTACTAAATTTAATTCAAAATTAATTTCTATAATTTTCGAAAATTTCCAGAACATCAAATCATCATTCTAAGCATCTCTAGGTTGTTTCATGATGATCAAAATAATATAGGAATCACCCAAAAATTATCATGATCACCGAAACACCGATAAGACACTAAAAACGACAAATATGACTTCTAAAATTTTTTGGAAATCAATTTTCGAGCAAAATCATTTAAGCATGCATCAAACATCAAATTAACACATTTTTATCACATAAAAATATTTTAAGGTTCTGGAACTGAAATATAAACATACAAAAACATTAAACAAAACAGATCCTACAATTTTTGAAAAACTGTCCCGATCTGGAAATTTGTTTGATAAAATTATTAAAACATTTTTAATAGTTATAAAAAATTATAAACACATCCAAATATATTCATATAAGTTTTCCATAATCAAATGCCATGAAAATCATGTGTAAAATCATCAATTTAGCCAATAGACATCACATGCCCAACAGAAAGACAGATTTCATGCATGTTCTTATAAAGCCGAAATTAAATATTTTAATCACATTAATATATTGTCAATTACGCTGAATCATTCACTTACATCTTATGAATAGATTGGTGAAAGAAAATCATGAAAACCATTTTTCTATAATTAATTTCGAACAAAACATTACAAGACCCTAAGCTGTCACAACTATAAAAACAGTTTTCGCATGTCATGTATTCTACATCTAACAAGGGACAAGATGGCTCTGATACCACTGTTAGGTTCCAATCATGTAGCTCAAACATAATATATATCAAATATATGTAGCAGAAATAAAACGAAACCTCAAAAACTAGATCTACTCATGCATATAGATATAGAAAAACAAAAACATGAAATGTAAGATGATTACATACCTTTATGACAATCTCCTTCGTTCTTTAATCTTCTCCACGTTGGGTTGTCGTAAACTACTATGATCAATGAAGACCGTCTCTAATAAAAGACATACGAAGATAAAAGGATGAAACCACACTAGGAGATGGCTATAATTCTTTCTTTGTGCTAGCAAAGACAAGAACTCTTAAGAGAGTTAGAGATAAAAAGTGTTTATGTAAGAAAAAAAACCTATCTTTTTCGTTTTATGACTTATGCAAGATACGCGAAAATCATCTCAATTTTCTACACCATTTGACCTTCTATAACCCCCATCACTAATGGAAAGTTATGGGAAGTTAATGGTCATGAAGAGCATGCGTTAATGGAAGTTATAGGAAGTTAATGACCATGAATAGCATGCATTAATAGAAGCCAACAACATTTGTTTCTAATCCATTCCATGCAATGTTTTTCTAACACGGTCACATAGCGATACAATCCCGAAACACTATCTCATATCTTGAATCACCATTTAAGACCATTTTACTCATCCTTCAGATCTCCTATGTGTGTGACCTATTAGGTTCTTGATTATGTTGGTCACTTGAATTATCACTTAATTTAAGTAAATTAAGAGCGGTATCTAGCATCACGTCATGACCTCCAATTAACCAGAAAGTCAATGGTTTGACGACGAACCCTTCCATATGCAATGTTGCATATAGTTTTTCCTTTTTCCATCTATACCCCACTTGGTTAAGAGTATGGTCAAAGTGTCAACTCCTACTAGACTGACTACGTCACATCTACTCCAAGTGATATTAGATCTTGTCCTGAGGATCTCATTACTGTATGTATCATTGAAGACTCTATTCATGACACATATCTGCTTTGGCCAGAGACTCCCGAATAATGACCCTAATAAGAAGCTGCGGGTATCATCTCCATCCATCAAGAGTGTTGAATCCTTTATTGGCTACTCAATTACCTCCAAATACCTCAAGCTGTACCCAATCACCACCCTATAAGTAACCCCTAAAAGGCACCGATGAACGGAATCAAAATATAGGATCAGTATCCGAGATATCCTTGAGCACCACAAGTAAAAGGATACTTGCACCATTGCTGTGATAAGACTATCATTGTTACTGGAATAGAATATCCATATGATTGTCTCATAGTAGGTCAATCCAATGTACATACTACCTTTAGTAAGAATCCATATGTTAACTCTAAACAACTCATGTATACAACTTATGAGATCTACTGCTTAATCTAATCAAGGAATATAACATGCGTTAGTCTATCAGGATTAATGATATCACATCTCATTAATCCTATAACTAGGGAAAGTTTAGATACTAGCATAATTACACATGATAGGAATCTCATTATCATGGTCTCATCTTGATTTCCTCCATGCTATGTTTTGTATCAAGGACTTTATTAAATCAACTTAAGATTAACATCAAATCCATAAACATATGAACATCGAAATAATGAAAAATGCCTTTATTAATCATAAAATGATTTGTACAATAAGTGTTAAAAGGTGATTGCCTTTAGAGCACTTCTCTAACATAGAGAGTGAGCATATTCTGCACACTTTTGCTGATTTGCAATTGAACTATAGCCAATTAACAAAATAGAGCAGTTAAATCTAAAATTTTATCCTTAAGGTGCTTATTACTTACCTCATTCATATGGTTAACAACTCCATCCATCCTTATCCCAAATTGCTAAGAATTTTGGCCATAATTGATATCAATTGTTTGGCCACGTCAAGTGTTTTGATTACCAAAACTCCTCCATTAGCTGCATTAACTATACTTCGATCCATTGATAATAGTCCTTTATAAAAGTATTGAATCAGAAGTTGATCGGGAATTTGGTGATGTGGATAACTAGTACATGACTTCTTAAACCTTTCCCAATATTTATATAATGTTTCTCCCATAATTTGTCTTATCCAATATGCATGACTTCTTAAACCTTTCCCAATATTTATATAATGTTTCTCCCATAATTTGTCTTATCCAATATATCTCCTCTCTGATATTCACTGATCGTGATGTAAGAAAGAACTTCTCCAAAAATAATCTTTTCATCTCGTTCCATGTTGTCACTGAACTAGGGGGAAGATAATATAGTCAATCCTTTGCCTTATCTTTCAATAAAAATTAGAAGTCCTTGAGATTAATTTATTCTTCTGTCACCCCTTGTGGCTTCATTCTAGGCAACATGAAATTCCTTTAGGAGTTTATGCAAATCTTCACCTATAAGACCACAAAAAATAGGCCATAAATGAATCAAACTAGATTTTAATTCGAAATCTACCTCAACATCTAGAAATTGTATGCATAAGGGTTGTTGATTCAAATTCAGCGACGCTAACTCCCTCAATGCTCTAGGGTTAAGATTTGCCATCTTTTCTTCTACTTTTTGAAAATTAGAGCCTTCACTAATTGATAGATCTACTTTAACTTTTATGTCTGAAGGTATGGCCACTTCCTTGCGTAGTCTCTTTTCTTAAACAACGCACTGTCTTCTCAATTTCAAGATTGTATTGTAATTTACCTATATAAGAAGCACGAGTGATACAAGACAAGAGGTTAGCAGTAACTATTAAATAAAATGCAAAGAAACTAAGAAACTAAAATAGTTCCTCGATAACGGTGCCAAATTTTGGTCGAGTTGTCGAAGCCCCCAAAATAATTCTAATTCTTCAAATTTCTTATAGTAGTTGTGGAAGCAAGTCAAATCCCTAGAGAACTAAACAGTAGCTTCTTAATTTAAATTTATAAAATTAAAAAATGGGGTTTTGTTTATGTAAATGATTAACTAAAATTAATAAGAAATCAAATTAAATCAACTGAATGTAAAAGTGAGAAAGTCAAGATTACCAAACTCTGATTAGCGGAAAGATCTCATCTAATTGTAACATTGATCATTGGTTTAAAAAGAATATTTTCACAATTCAAGCTGTTAGTCTGAAAATTATTAGGATGGTTGTAATAATTCTCAAAATTTTCTAAATTAATTGGTTCAAACCCAGCATCCAAACCATAACTTATCATCCATTAACTGGGTGTGATAGCATTCCACATCAAATAAATGATAGCAATAATAGTGGAAAAGACTAACCCTAAATTAAATAATCAAGATAGTTGCAATTATTTAACTTAGTTTTCTTGTTTATCATAAGTTAAATATACAATTTTATAAATAATCTATTTGCTACTTGTACCAATCTTTCATGACAATTACAGATTACTGAATTTATGGATAGCGATATGATAATCAATATTAAATTAAATTGTCAGATTACCTAATAATAATCATTTATGAAATATGAGAATTCAAGACAAGAAATACTTGAGTTAAAACATAAATAAAAGTTTAGAATACAAAACCTCACAAGGTTACAACTAGAATATTAAATCCCCTTAAATCAGAATGATTGACTTTAGCCACACATGGATTTTGCTCCAATAACAAAAATAAAAGAAAGATAAAGAATTGCGAAAAATGTAAAAAGAGAGACCCCTTTTTTGTTGTGAGGAACATCCTTTTTATAGGGTCTTATGATGTGATATCAAGGTTTTATTGCATTGGAAGTGATTAGGAGAAGAAAATCACTAAACCTAGTCGATGGAACCTTGGTCAAAGGTAAGATCCACTGCCTAAAGTGTTTTATTTTTCCATTTGATGATTTAAGATTTATCAAAAACCATGGAAATGATTAGATGAAATTTTACCCATAGCTAAGGTTTTTAATATGATATGATCCAAAATTCTATTTTGATATTTTTTGATGTTCATAGCATGATTTTGATGCTAATGTAGTAAATAAATGAAAAAAATTGATTTGAAATTGGTTTTGGTTGAATTTCAGCCAAGGGTGCATGATTATGTAAAAATTTGTGAATGAAATTTTAAGGCTTAAATGTATGTATTAAAATGTCACTGAAGTGAATTTAGATTGATTTTAAATATTAAAAATCAAATGGAATTAAATTGGAAAAGTTTAATGTAAAATATGTTAAGTTTAGCTTTAAGGGTGTTTTTGGTACAAAAGTATGGTTACGATGTAATGACCATGTGAATATGATTAAGGGTGGTCATTAAGTGTATTTGCAGCATTGGAATTATTAAATGAAGTGTTATGTTATTTTTTGGAAAAAAATTAGTATATGGAATGTATGTAGAAAGTAATGAAGTTGAAATGGTTTATGGTGTATTTGGTTGTAAAATGTATGAAGGAGTTGAATGAATCGTATTAGGTTTTTGGATCAGAAAAAGACTGAAAGATTTCGAAGTGATGAAAAGGCAAAGAATTTAGTCATACAAAAAATTTAAATTACACTCACTACTTGCTAGTTTCCTTTTCATCACTTCGAAATCTTTCAGTCTTTTTCTGATCCAAAAACAAAAGAGTTGTTGACATGTGATTTTAAATTATGCATTAAATTGAATGATTATAATCTCCCATAATTGATTTCAAAAACAAGATGAATTGAAAATGTATGAGTTGCTTTTACTTATTGTACACTGCTAGGCTTTATATATATTATTATACCTATCATAGTATTCCAATCATGCATGATAGTGTTCGAGGGATGTCTAGAATTATTAGCAAAAAAAGAAAGAGAGAATGAGTTAGTCATGAAAGTGTTTGTGCTGCCCTCTGCACGTATGGAGTATATAAAGTGCTAGCCAAACTTGTTACTAGTATGCGATGCAGAATTGGCTTTGCAACTACCGATTTATATCGGTCAACCTGTTGCAGGTAAGTGATGTAGAACTAAATCTGTAAATTGTGGTTAACCAGTCGTGGGTAAGCGATATAGATTTAACTATGTGACTTTATGCCAAAGTAGCCAAACTTGTTAAAGGTAAGCGATGCAGAACCAGCTTTGAAATTATCGATATATAACAATTAACCTATTGTAGGTAAGCGATGTAGAACTAGCTTCTTAAGTAGTGGTCAACTAGTCATAGGTAAGTGATGCAAAACCAGTTCTTTGACTTATTGCCTAGTGTACTGAGTGGTAAAGAAACTAGTAGTGGGCTATGTTGAGTAAGACAATTCATGAGAATAATAATGCTGCCACTATTTACTTTAAAAGAAATTTAAGAGGTACCGTATGGTGCCAATTCTAATGGTTGGCTTATTTTTAGTATAAAAGTTTTCAGAAAACTTATTGTCACCACTGTTTATTGTTTAAAGAAAAAGGAAAAAGAAAAATGGAAATTTTTATATTATGAGCTTAATTTCATAAAAGCATTTTTAAATAGTATTTCAGACAAATTGAAGTTGTGATTTACGAAATGTTATTTATTACCAAATTTTATGATGCATGAATGAATTTTTATGGCAATTATTTTACCATGAACTTTCTTATTGTATGGGAATATTTCAGTTATGTTGTTATAAAAAGTTTAATTTTCAGTAAAATGATTAACACTCACTAAGATCGTTTAGCTCACCCCTATTTTTATGTTTTTAAATAAACCACTCCAAGTATCCGTATAGGTACTACAGTAGCTGGGATCCCACCGTAGAATTAGTTATATTGTCTTATCAGTTGAACGGCTTGGCTTTGCAGGAACCCTTTGGTTAAGTTATATATCAATTAGAGGGCTACTGTGGGTCACTGGGACGGCTCCACTCAGGTTCCAAAATGGAAACTTTGGGATGGGTCCTTTCACTGGGAATATCTTATACTGATTGCTAGATACTGTAGTAATACTGGGGTAGCAAATTAGATTGAGAATTTGTGGTACAATGTATCTATATTTATACATCTAATTACATTTCCATATAGTGAGAGATTATGATGAGTTGAGATGAGCCTGCAGAGTATTGAATGTAAGCCTACTAAGTTAAGCAGGACCTAGACAATTATGTTAATTATGGTATAAATCGTAAATGGCAATAATAAAATAATATTAGTCTTAATCATTGCTTTGATAAAATTTTGGATGTTTGTTAATTTTTCGAATAGACTGAGTAAGGTTTTGTATGTTCGTAATTATATATATATGTTTTAATCACTTGAATAAGTTTTATATTTATATATTGAGTTATTTGATTTTAGGGGTACTATCAGTTACTCTTACTGAGTACGCAGCTTACCCCTTGCCATTTTTTTAGGAGATATAGAGATTGTCGATAACCCAAATATATGGGATTGATAGAGTGGATTTTAGGTGGAGCTAACAGATTATATTGAGTAAAGTTGTATTATTGTATATATTTTTTAATATGACAGCTTAGGTAGTTGTGTTGTATAAAATACTTTTGTGACTAATGAACATCCTTTTTCTTAAATTAATGAGGATTTTGGTAATTAATGTTATGCTTTAGGAACAATTTGGATAATTATGGTTTAAGAATTTTTTGGAGCATCACATTAGGTGGTATAAGAGCAAATTTAAGTTTTTAGGGATGTATCACGTGAAAAAAAACTAATGATATGTTCTTGTCTTATCTAGGATGGTTTCAGGAGAGGATATTTTTGGCCCATAGTTGATTTAGGAATTGAGTAATTTGATCCGTGCCCTAAATATGTCTAATCAAGGGGATGCCTGAATAGATCCAGTAGGAGGAGAAGTGCCAGTGTGGGTGTAGTAGAGTTTTGAGGTACTACTAATCTTAAGGAGGCTAGGGCACAGTGGGAGTAGACAAAGTTAGTTTTAGAGTGTCTAGGGTGTACCTTTTAAAGAAGGTTATAGTGCATTATTTCCTTATTCCAAGGCAATGTAATGACTTGGTGGAAGTTAGTGAAGAGATCTTACGAGACACAAAAGATGACTTTATAGGAGTTTTAAAGAGAGTTTAGATATAAATACACTCTACGGATATATAAATACACTATGTGGATATATCGGGATTGAAAGAAGATGGAGTTCAAGAATTTTGTTCAAACAAAGGAGATGTTAGTGGCAAATTATGAGGCTCACTTTACAATATTGTTTAAATATGCATTGAAGGTTGTGGAAAATCTAGAGGATAGATGTTACCAATTTGAGCAGGGTCTAAAGATAGATATTCACTTAGGTTTGGGAGCTGTTACTTTTCATTTCAAGAAGTTACTAGAGACTGCACTCAGAGTGGAGGATGTGATAGAGCAAGATACAAGTAGAGGAGAGCTAAAGAGGCGACCAAAGAGTCATTATGAAGAGGGGAGTTGCTATGTTAAGAGGGGAGCTAGTCACCCATGGTGTACTAGTACAGGGGGTCTAGGAGAGCAGGTAGTTTCTACTAGTATAGTGGAGATCGAGGAGTTGGTAAGGATTCAAGAAAGCATAACACTGCTAGTGCATGATCAATTGGTTCTGATAGAGGGGTTAGTTAGAGGTTCAGAAGATCTTTTAATAGAGGACTTGGAGGGTTACAGAGTTGTGCTACCTGTGAGAGAGTTCATAGAGGACCATGATAGGGACCCACTGGGATCAATCAAGCATGCTATATTTGTGGAGAGAGGGGGCATTTATAGAGGAGCTATCTGATATTAGGGAGAAGTTCAGGAGTGAGGAAAGAGGAGACAATAATTGATCAGAGTGGTGCCTTTGGTTTAGGTAGAGGTTCGAGTAAAATTGATAGTAGGTTGTTAGTAGAGGAGTTGGACATAGACCAACAGTGGTACAGAAGCTAGTGAGACATCCTCAACATAAAGTCAAAATCAAGTGAGGATATACCATATGACAAGGGAGGAGGCACCCATATCCAACGATGTTTGTACCAGTATGATTTCATTATTTGATAATAAAACTTATGTGTTAGTAGATTTAAGATCTATACATTCTTACATTTATTTAGAGTTTGTCTTTAGAGTTCCATGGGAGCTTAGTCCATTAGGATATGAACTAAGAGCGTGATTGCCATTAGGAGACTGTATGGTAGAAAATAGTGTAAGGAGGGGGATTCTAGTGGGGATTGGTGGAATGGACCTTTCAGTTGACTTGATAGTGATGGATTTAAGGGAGTTTGATGTGATTCTTAGGATAGATTGCTTAGCACAACATCAATTAATATTGGCAGGGTGTGAGGCATAAATAGCTCATATTATAGATATGAGGAAGGTGATTCCTGGGTTAAAGGATATTCCTATGGTGAGAATAATTTCAAAAGGATTCTTAGATGATTTGCCGAGTTTACCACCTCAATGAGAGATAGATTTCACCATTAAGACTATACCTAAAGTTACACCAATTTTTATTGCACCTTATATGATGGCTATTGTTGAGTTAAAAAGGTAATTAGAGTAGTTGTTAGAAAAGCAATTTGTTAGACTGAGCGCATCACCTTAAGAGTTCTAGTGTTGTTTGTGAAGAAAAAGGGATGGTAGTATCAGACTTTACATGGATTATTGACAGCTAAATAGGGTGATAGTGAATAATAAGTACTTAATGTTGAGGATAGATGATCTTTTAGATCAATTGAGGGGAGCTGTCATATTTTCCAGGATTAACTTGAGATTGGGATATTGGCATTTAAGGATAGTTGAGTCAAGTACTCCTAAGGCAACTTGTTATACTTAGTATGACCACTGTGAGTTCCTAGTGACGCTTTTGGGTTAACTAATACATCAGCCACATTTATGACATTGATGAATAAGACTTTTCAAGAGTCACTAGATCAGTTTGTAATAGTATTTATTGATGATATATTGGTGTATTTGAAGAGTAAATAAGAGCATAAGCAACATTTGAGATTATGTTATAGATTATGAAGGAAATACAATTGTATGTGAAATTGAGTATGTGTAAGTTTTGGATGGAGCAGGTAGTTTTCTTTAGAAATGTGGTTTCTTAAGAGAGAGTGATGCCTGATTTTACTAAGATAAAGGCAATTATAGAGTGTGAACTGCCTAGAAATACATCAGAGGTAAGGAGTTATTTGGAATTTGCCGAGTATTATCGAAGATTTGTAGAAGGATTTTCAATGATAACTAACCCATTAACGAAGTTATTAAAGAAAGGAGTTTAGTTAGAGTGGACCAATCAGTGTCTGGAGAGTTTTGAGGAGCTTAAACAAAGATTGACTTCTAGCCCAATTTGGGTTCTACCACTGAGTGGTGGAGGTTTTGAGGTATATACTGATGTTTGGATGGTAGGTTTGGAGTGTGTATTGATGCAACAAGGAAAAGTGATAGCTTATGCCCCTCATCAGTTAAGATCATATGAGTTGAATTATTCCACCCATGATATTGAGTTAGTGGTGATTGTGCATGCTCTTAGGATTTGGAGAAATTATTTGTATAGGGAGACATTCCAAATCCTTATAGATCATAAAAGCCTTAAGTATATCTTAACTCAAAGGGAGTTAAAATTAAGGCAGAGAAGATGGATCGAGTTGCTAAAGGATTATGATTGTACTAGCGATTACTATTTAAGGAAGGCTAATGTAGTGACAGATGCTTTAAGTAAGAAAAACTCAGGCGTAATGACTAGTTTGAGCGGACACAGTGTGACACAATTAGTAGAGTTGAGAGCACTCGACGTGAGATTTGAGATTGATTATGTGAGTGGTTTATTGGTGACTTTATAGGTTCAAGAAAATTTGGGATATAGGATCAGAGAGGCACAAGTTTGAGATTCTTATCTAATGTAACTGTATGTACGTGTATGTGTGTGTGTGAGAGAGAGTATAATATAGTAGGGGGCTAACTTTTTAGTAAGAGCAGATGGAGCATTGTTGATTAGGAGGCAAGTTGTGTGCCAGTTGTAGATAGATTACGAGAGGAGATTTTGAAGGAAGTTCATAGCGCACCATATGCTATACATTTTGATACTACAACAATGTGTCAGAACCTGAGACCTTATTATCGGTGGTGACAGCGCATGTCGAGTGTACTACAAAATTTACCTAACTTTATACACTAAAAACTTGTAGAAGTGGTGAGTCGAGATCGTATCCACAAGGAATGTTTGGTTAATTTTCGTAATGAAAATAATTGATGCAAAGGAAATAAAAATGGGGTTTTGGGTTTTTATGTAATTGAGAAAAATAAAGTAAAATTAAACTAGTGAAAAAAATTACAAAAAAAATAATAAATAATGATAAAAGTGTTGAATGTGTGTAAAGTTCAGTTCTAGGATCAATCTTGGCACCTAGACACGATTAAACATATCCCATCATTCTAATGTTTTCACACCTCTCCTCGAATTATTGATCGTGGACAACCAATACGATATGCTAATCCCGATTTTCCCTTAGGTCTTGTTTAATTACGAGACGCTCGTTAGTTAAACCTAGCCACCGAATAAGCTATGATACAATCTCTAGATTCAATTTAGCAGTCGCATTACAAAGGAAAAAATGGATCAATATAGGCAGTAACCTCACACGTTCGGGTTATCTAACCTAAGTTACGTTGTTCCTAACAATTCAAGATCATTAGTGGCTACTAACGAACATCAAATATAATGATTACAGGTTATATTCAACATTTTAGCGATGGATTCATATTAGAATAATCCAAATAAAATATTAAGATTATCTTTACAAAACAGGATTCAATCAACATAAACAATAATAACAGTCTAAAAAGAAAGATTGAACATTAACAAAATGAGATAAGCTTAACCATGATGTGGGAGACAATTTCACCTTCAAACCAGTATTGAGATGTTAGCCTTCCATCTTCTCCATTAATCTCTAAGAATTAGCCTCCGTAGTCTCCATTCTTGCTTAAAAAGGAAGAGATATTGATGAAGAATGGTTGTTTTCCATTTCTCCTTCGGTTGCTCCCTTCCAACCAACTTATTCCCCTTTTTTGTCTAGTTTTTACTCTCTTTTTTTCTCCATCCCTCACACACATCCTAGACTGAAAACCCAAAAAAAACAGTGATGAACAACGTCTTGGAGGGGGCCACTCCATTATTGGTTTTGTTATTTTCTTTGTTATTCTCTCCCCCTCTCTATTGTCGTCACACACACTCTTGCTTATTATAAAAACTAGGTTAAAAGTAAGAGTAGGACAAGTAGCTAATGTGAGGTGTATAACATTCCAGCTGCCTCCTCACTTTTTAATAAAATCTAGGTTTTAAGGAAAATGGGAGAAGTGGCTTAAAAACCAAAGAGTGGAGCTACCCAAAGAGTGGAGCTGCTTTCCACTCTAGTAGTTTTTCCTTTCTTTTCCCACACACTTTGCCATCACACACCCCTTTTTCTATCTTTTTGAGCTAGGTTAAGCTAGCTTAAATGGACATGGACAGTTGACATCAAATGGGACAGCATGAGGTGTCTCTTGGTAGTTTAAAATAATCTTTGTAATTCATATTACAACCTTGGTCTCACGGCTGTAACTTTCTAATTATTACAACCATAGTCTCCATTTTTGTGCTCTATTTTATCTTTTCTTCTTTTAATCTTTTTCTTCTTCTTGCTCCATGAAGACAATAGAGTATGAACATTGAGAAGATGGATTAATAAGTATACTTTCTGATCACTTTAGCTCCTTCACTTCCAAAATGTACCTAAAATCAAATATGAGCTAAAGTGAGTATCCTAAGCATTTTAAGGCATTAATCACTAAGTGTAATGGATTAAATGTATAAACAATTAAGCATATATCAAGTTCCCCACACTTAGCCTTTGACCGTTCTCGGGCAAATCATCAAAATCAAAGTCATAAACTAAAACACTTACTCATTTTCCATATTTCCTAATAATAGATAATCATAAGTAAAAATAATTGACTTTAAAAAACCATAGTAATAACTCAACATTCAAAGCTTCTACTCATTATTAATTAACATTCATTACCTTTAGGAACTGAGCAATCTAGAGGTAGAATTGGAAAATGTGTTTAAATAAGATAGATTCACAATTGAACTCAAATACCATTCACAATCAAAACATTCTACAACTTTGCAATCCTTTCATTTCTCGACCACTAAGTGTTATATGTAAAATCATGAATCAAAGGACTTTTTATAGTTGTAATGTGGGCAAGGGTAAGGTAAGATGTATTTGCATAATGTAGTATAAAAGCCATCAAAGCTAGTGAAATAAAAGTAACACTTAATGCAACATCAAGTGTAAAAATTAACATTCATTCAAAACTGGGTATCATCAGCTATGATGAATGCAAAAATCATATTTCACTTCTCAAAGTCAAGCTCTCACACCTTAAACCATATAAAAACATAAGCAACTAGAAGGATTCACTCATACAATTGATGATGATATATTGAAACTACACATAGTGATCCTTTAAAGCCACGTTTACCTCATACATATTATACTTAAGTAACCCTTTCATTACAACTTCAAGAGGAAAGACTAACAATGAGTAACTTTACAAAACATATACATTTCCTCCTTGATACTTTATTTAAACATTTTTTCTCTTTTGTTTCTTTTTCTTTCTTTTATTTCTTTCTTTCATACAAAAATTAAAAGGAGCTACACCAACAAAGGAATTTATAACAAGACATTCTAACAAATATAACTAACCCATATATATGCACACGCCCACACTTAGATTTTTGTACATCCACAATCATCAACAAGTAACAAATGCTCCACTAGCTTTAAGGCTTGGGTAGGACATTTGGTTAAGTTTAATAGCATTTAATGTAGTTAATACAAAAAGAAAGACTAATAAAGCTCAAAAGCGCTTAACAAAGAAAATTTCATATAAATGGGTAGGCTATTTGTCTAATGTAGCTTATAAAAACAAAGAATGCCTAATCATTTTCATGTTAATGCATGTGATTAAAAATGTAGTCTTGAATAGAAAATCAAAGCAAAATCATGATGTACGTGTCATGAAGGTCACGCACACAAGTAAAAGACAATGAGACTGATATGGATGTGTCAGTCTAATAAGTCTCAAAATCTCACTGGCTTTTGTCTATCGCTAATTACTACTCTTCTAAAGATAATGCACATTGACCAATCATATGAGCAAAAGTATATGCTAAAGTTGCCATGGATTTGTTTTGTCAATTCACACTCTAATTATGATTATATAGTCTTAAAAACAATAAAAAATGAGAAATTTTTTTATTTTGTAATTTTGATTTTGAAACTGCCTAAGAAGCCACATAAGCAACAATTAAGCTCAAAAACATGCATAAAAACTAAGATCCACACCCCTACACATAAAACTTACAATGTCCCCAATGTAACATCAAATGCAAGAAATTAAGCATTTAATGAAAATAGCAAATGCAAAAAATGTAAATAAATAGAAATTAACTTCCTTTGGGTTGCCTCCCAAGCAACGTCTTTGTTTATTGTCGCTGGCTCGACTCCTTAACTTCCTCATCACGTATCAAAATTATGATCATCAGTTGTCACATATGCTTTCTCCATTTGAGGTTCGTCAGGATAGGGCATCAGTTGATGATCATTAACATATAGTGTCTTCCCTATCTTCAAACTTTCAATCTTTACTGAGTCCATGCATTCGGGAAAGATCTCCAATGTCTGTTCACCTTTTTCTTTTTCATCTAATTTCTCCAATCTGCTACATAAAGGTGAAGGGTTAGTATTAATAATAATCACAGACTCAGTACTCACCTTTGAGCTAAAAGTTATGTCTTTTTCTGCTTTGAGCTCCTTCTCCACTTTCTTGACACAAGCAATTCCTTGAGTAACCCTCTCAAGACTCTCAAGCTTCTCTTCACCTTTTAAGGTCTCCATACTAATGTCCCTTGGGTACACCTTGGGTTGAGATGGTTGCTTCTCTTCTCTTTATGATCCAAGGCAATCGAGAGCTTCTACCATCTGACCAATCTAGTTTTCCATGTTCTGCTGAAATTGCATCACATCCTCCTAGAACTGTTGTACATTCTGTTGAAGACCATGTTGAAGTTGAATATTATTAACAGCCATAATATTAAGTAACTCTTCTATAAATGTACCTGAGTCGTGAAAAGAAGTTTCTGGTCTATATGGGAATTGCTGTGTGTTCTGCAAATATCAAGGAAGTCATTTTGATGATTCTCCCATCCTAACTAAAGTTAGTATGGTCATTCCAAACTTGGTTACAAGAATGAGAATATGAGTTATAAAAAAAATTACTTCCGCCTATGAATTTTTTTTAACACAACAAACACTAACAAAAAGTGAAAATATCATGAAATAACTAAAAGGAAATAAATTGCAAATATATATATATAAAACACCAATTAAAATTAAGAAAAAAAACTAAAGCATAATACCCTTCGACGATGGTGCCAAAATTTGACAGCGCTTGTCGAGTGCATTGCAAAAGTTACCTAGCTTTGCATACTGAAAAATTATAGAAGTGATGAGTTGGGGTCATATCTACAGGGAATGTTTGGTTAATTTTCATAATGAAAATAATTGATCCAAAGGAAATAAAAATGGGGTTTTGGGTTTTTATGTAATTGAGAAAATAAAGTAAAATTAAACTAGTGAAAACAAATTATAGACAAAAAATCGAAAATGACAAAAGTGTTGAATGTGTGTAAAGTCCAGTTCTAGTATCAATCTTGGCCTAGACATGATTAAAAATATCCCATTAGCCACTAAATAACCGAGGATATGATCTCAAGATTCAATTTGGTAGCCACATTACGAAGTGGAAAATAGATCAATGTAGGAAGTAACCTCACATGTTAGGGTTATCTAACCTAAGTTACATTGTTTCTAATGATTCAAGATCATTAATGGCTACTAACGAACATTAAATATATGATTATGGGTATATTCAACATTCTAGCAATAGGTTTGTAATAGAATAATCCAAATAATGTATCAAGATTATCTTTATAAAACCCGATTCAATCAACACAAACAACAATAACAATCTGAAAAGAAAGATTAAACATTAACAAAATGAGATAAGCTTAACCATGATATGGGCATCAATTTTATCTTCAAACTAGCTTCAGGATGTTAGCTTTCCATCTTCTCAATTAATCTCCAAAAATCAGCCTTCGTAACGTCCATTCTTGTTCAAAAACGAAGAGAAA
Source organism: Erythroxylum flavicans (assembly GCA_027576715.1). NCBI lineage: Eukaryota > Viridiplantae > Streptophyta > Magnoliopsida > Malpighiales > Erythroxylaceae > Erythroxylum > Erythroxylum flavicans. The sequence continues at coordinate 26,009,763 of JANZXP010000004.1, read as the reverse complement.
TGTATGAAGAATGGTTACTGTCCACTGCACCTTCTGTTGCTCACTTCCAGCCAACTTATTCCCCTGCTTTGTCTCATTTTTACTCTTTTTTTTCCTTCCCTCACAAACATCCCAAGTTGAAAACCCTAGAAAAATGGTGATGACTGATGTCTTGGAGGGGGCCCTCCACTGCTGGTTTTGCTTTTGTCTTCATTATTCACTCCACCTCCCTATTTCCATCACACACACTCTTTCTTATTATAAAAACTAGGTTAAAATTAAGAGTGGGATATGTGGCTAACGTGAGGTGTACAACATTCTAGTTGCCTTCTCACTTTTTAATAAAATCTAGGTTTTAAGGAAAATGGGACAAGTGGCTTAAAAACTGAAGATGGTGCTACTTTCCATGCTCACAGTTTTTCCATTCTTTTCCCACACACTTTGTTGTCACTCACCCCTTTTTCTATATTTCTAAACTAGGTTAAGCTAGCTTAAATAGACATGGACAGTTGACATGAAGTGGGACAGTATGAGGTGTCTCTTAGTAGGTTAAAATAATCCTTGTAATTCATATTACAGCCTTAGTCTCATGGTTGTAACTTTTTAATTGTTAAAGTTATGGTCTCCATTTTTATGTCTTTTCTTCTTTTACTTCTTCTTGCTCCATGAAGATAATAGAGTATGAACATTAAGAAGATCACTCAATAAGTATGCTTTCAAATCACTTTAGCTCCTTCACTTCTAAAATGTATCTAAATTCAAATATGAGCTAAAGAGAGTATCCTAAGCATCTTAAGGCATTAATCACTGAGTGTAATGGATTAAATGTATCAACCATTAAGCACGTATCAAGTGGCCAACAATGAAGAAAGATGTAGAAGAGTTTATGTCGAGGTGTTTGACCTGTCAGTAGGTCAAGGCAGAGCATTAGGAACTAGTATGGAAATTAAGGCCCTTAGTCATTCCTTCATAGACGTAGGAGAAAATTACGATGGATTTTGTGGTAGCTTTATCAAGATTTTTTACTTCATTTTTTGAATTTTTAAAAAATAATAAATCAAGATGGGGTCAACTCAACCCTCCTTAGGCCTGTTGAGCTGTGGCTCAGGCTCAGGCCTCTCTATGGCCTTGTCGAGTCAAGCATGGGCCAGTCAGCCCTAGGCCAAGATGATCCAGGCCCAACCTAGCCCATTGCCATCCTTGCTCTCCTCTTATATAATTAATGCATACGTATGACCCATTGGTGCCGATGGTTCTTGAGCAAGAATATTAGATCAAATTGATCATAAAGATAATTGTCAAGGCCTATAAAAAATCAATGGACATAGTCATCCTCTCGCTTCTTGTCCCTTTCAAAGCCAAGGTTATAAGTACACTTCCATAATAGCATAACAAAGGTTGCATATAATAACTGGTGACCGTCCGTTCATTTTGAGTGTACTTGGACAAGTTCAACCTTTACTGTTGAACATAAGGACCATTGCCAATCGAAAATCTTTGTTTTAGATCCTCCCACAACTCTTTCAAATCATTATGGTAAGTGATGCTTGAGTGTAGACAACAGACTAAAAATTCTAGCCTACAAGCATTGAATTAATGCTTCACCAATCTTTGATATATGTTGCATCTTTTGCCGGTTTCTTAATGGTTCCATCAAAGAAATCTAATTTCCTATTGCCTTAAACAAATTTCACATACTTTAAGACCAGTCTTGATAATTGTTGCCTTTATACATAATTTGGAATACTATCATCCTAGGGTGATATAATGGCTGCAAATAAAACAAGGGTGTTTGATTGATAGCCCCATTGATTTTGCTATTTAAATCAATTAAATGTAAAGTTCTATGTCAAACTTAAACAAAAATTTGTCCTTTCTTAAAAGATTTAAAGTTAATATGAAAATTATACTCATTCAACCATTAAGCCAAACCTTAGAAATTCATTTGAAGAACTTAACTGAACAAGGATATACAACAATGGACAGGAAAGCCAAATTACTCATAGTGCCTGGCTTCTATGTTTATATATCCACATAATTGTATTCAAAACCAAACGTAGAAAAAGAAATAAGAAAATATGCATTTTTTTCAGATAACAAACAAATAGGCTCGACTATACACTAGCCTTTTATTTTTGGCCATAGTTATAGTTACCAAAAGTTCATAAAAAAGAAAGGGTTAAAAGCCAAAAGTTAGTTTACCAAAACATGCAGATAAAATATGAGCTTGAAAACAAGATATTACACTTTGGCTTCAATTACAAGCCATTTTGATTGATTTAGTGCTGAATTTGATTTTATAACTTATACTATATGCAATTGTATCTGATACAAGAAAAAAACTTGAGCGTGCTTAAAGGCCTAAAAGGTACTGAAATTTCTTTTCTTGCTGCATGTGAATGGAGTATGCAACAAGGGCTGCCTAGTGCACAAGAGGGTCCTCAATTATTCATAACCAACCTTTTATATTTTACCAAGAAATTGTTTCTGTGATTTTAATCGTAGCTTTTTAGTAACAAAGAAGTAAGCTTACTAGTTACTCCAAAGATCGTCCTCTGAATAGAGCATAAAGTTCAGGGTAAATAACCTAAGCAAAGAAACCACATAATAAGAGCATCTCAAATGTGGTATAAAAAAGGATACATGACATAGGTTTTAGTTTCATCTAGAGTTGTGATATGGTCTTTTGATACTGAAAGTTGACTATGATTGTTTGAGAGTTTGAGTGGTCTTTCTCTGTATATGATGGAAAAATTAGACCAAGTATCATTGTCTAATGAAAAATGGTTAAGAAAGAGTACTTATGAATCTTCCCAACAAAAAGTAACTCAATTTACTTCTCTTAGATGGTTAATAACATGGAATCCTATATTAATGGATGAATAAATATGTACTAGTAATTATTTTAAGATATTCAAAATATTAACAATTACAAGATTAAACAAGTTAGCATTTAGAGTGAATAGTAATTTCATCCATAATAACAATAGTAGTAGTATAATGCTCACTGTTTCTTTTATGTTCATGATTTACTCTTATTAGTTTTCAATTCAAATCATTAGTGCACAAAGAAAACGAATCAGTGAATGAATTGTTGGGAAATCGAGTAGGGATTTGATCCCAACTGTAGCAGAAGAATTACGAAACTTTTTTACAATCTTTGATTTTCTGAAAACCAAGATCTCTTTAATTCTATAAAATAATTAACATAACTCATAATATAGCGAAAACTTAATTCGTACCTTATTTTAAAGCTTGATAATAATCTTGTCGTATTCCTTAAACCATTCTCGAAACTGATTCATTTCAATCACTGTAGCCACACAAATGTCCAGCCTCTAACGATATCCACAGAATGAGTTGAGAGAACTTTATAACTCTTACAGAGAGTGTAACACCAGATTTTCTGAGCCCTTCTTGCATTGGTCTATACTTGGAGATACTATTATATATTGACATATACATGGTTGTATATGAGCTCAAAAATATATTTGAATCCTTTTGGTATTTATGCCAGTGATATATAATGTTATATGCCCTTACATGAACTTAGAGTTCATCAGTATGCAAAATCTTGGAGAATTCTGATATATAAGCTTCTAAGTGTGTAAACTCGATTCCATTAGATGGATATGGCCATGATGGCTGAGTTAAACATGTTCTAATGCCTTAGAGGTGATTAGACATGATTTATAGACTTATTGGATACTTAGAAAGCTTAATTTGAAAAGTTAATGTACATAAGGGCTTATTTGCAAATTGTTAGAAGTTAAATGTAATTTTTCAATTCTTGAAGGACTAATATGTAATTTTGTAAAGTTAAGGGGCTTAATTATAATTTTCAAAAGTCCAAGGACCAAAATGAAAATAAAAGTTTTGGTCATTCTCAAATTTTGATCTTAATTGCAAATTTATGAAAAGTTTGGAGGGTATAATGGTAATTTCACATAAACTAAGGGCAAAATGGTAAATTCA
>JANZXP010000004.1:25990191-26005709 GCA_027576715.1 Erythroxylum flavicans | reverse complement strand
ATTAGTTCTCTGCCATTAGCTATTGATTCAATTTAATGATATTTGTAAACTATTTACAAAATATCATTCTACCTTGGCCAAGGATTTTCCGAATCAATATTAATCGAGAACAACGGAACATTCTCCCTAATTACTTTAAGGTGATGAATCCTATCTTGATCACTCAACTACCTCCATATAGTTCATGCTACATCCAATGACTACTAATTAAACAATCCATGATTAAATAGATCATAAGTATTATCAAAACATAGCAATTCCCATATAAGATAACTTTGATGACCTCAAGTTAAAGGATCACTTATACAATTATCGCAATGAGAATTCCACAGACATACAAGTAATGTTTCAAATAAATTTCTCAAATCGAGCCTGTTCAGTGAACTTGTTCTTTAGCAAGTACCCATACTTTTGTTTAAGTATCTCTATACTTTAGCCAATGAGATCGAAAAACAAAACGTGTGCTAGTCTTTTTACGTTCTATTAATATCCAATCTTAATAGAACAATGACTAGAAACATTTAGAAATAATACATATATGCAATATGAATCTCATAATTATAATCTCATTATAATTTCATTTACAATGTGCAATAATCCCGTGGACTTTATCATATACACCTAAACATGTATAAAATAAAGAATGTCTTTAAATAATTTATTACTAAACTACAACCAAAGCGATTGGCTATAAGGCATAAACTAACATATGCCCTAACATGAATCTGTAATAATAAAAGCATTGAAACCTTGTAGAACCGGTACACTAGTTTTGTAATTTTATCTTCATGCCATTTTTGTTACATTTGACTGTAATTTGAGAATGCCAATTTAGTACCTTCGTTACAACGATGATCGCGACCTACTTGTCCTCATAACTTACTTCACATAAGTCATCAAGTCAATCGAATCAAACCCCGCCACGTGAGTCGTATTTTCTATGCCCGCCCACAGCTTATCCTAGCTCCACACTCTCCCTCTCTATCTCTCTCTCGGTCCTCACATGCACACACAACAGCGCCATTCATTGCTGTTCCCAAAGATCCGCAGAAAAATAAAATGAAATAATAGCCAAAACTTCTTCATTGCTCCCTCTCCAACCATGACGGACTCCGTTGAACCGCCGTCAACGTCTGCGAGCGAACCAAATACGGCGGCAAGCCCCTATTCGAGCTCTCTACTGCACCCGCGACGAGGGCCATTCGAGCACGGGCTCCTCCCAATCCCAAAGCTCATATTTCCCGACCTGACTCAGACCCTCACCCAATTGAAACAAACACTTGCCGCTAGAATTCGAGTCGACTCGGCCACACTCTCGGAGTCGCTCCAGATCTCCGCCGAGCACGCCAGGCTTGTCCTCGAGACACTCGCTTCGGTTCTCCATTCCGAATCGGATCCGCTAGTAAAAGCTCTTTCGGGCGAGATTGACTCTGTTGGAGCAGATTTTCGTGATCTGATACTTTTTTTGTATATACAGTCTTATAAGAAGCTTTTGCCGAGGTCTCATAAGGACTCTGCTGCCGTGGCCGATGTTTGGCCGTCCACGTCAGCTTTCGACCGGTACTTGTCTGCATTATCGCCACTTCAGGTTAGCTTTTTGATCTCTTTTTTGGGTTAATTGGAGTTCTTTTTTGTTTGATTGTGGAAATGTCGGTGCTTTTGTTGTTAGCTGCTCCTGGTATAGTTGAATGTCTGAAATTTCTTGTGTTGATGTGTACAATGTGTTAGAATATTGTATGTGCTATTAAGTGGAAAAAAGCCAGTTCGTTGTTTCCGGGGTATTGAATGTGGTTTGTTCAGAAATGCAGTTAAGTTTAAATTAGGCTCTTTTCCAGAACAAGGTGAGAGGTGTGAATTTGAGAAATTAAGTATAATTAGTTTTGCAGCGAGTTCCGTTGTCGTTGACTGGTTGGGAACTTAGTTTGGATATGTTAAGTTGCATATAGGCAATAAATGTTGTATTTGATAATTGTTCTTTTCTTTCCTCAGATTGAACCACTTTTTTCTGCTGGAACAATAACTTATGAGACCTGCCTTCTGAAAATTTCAAACTCCTTTTGTACATTGATTAAGTTGCATATAGGCAATAAATGTTGTATTTGATAATTGTTCTTTTCTTTCCTCAGATTGAACCACTTTTTGCTGCTGGAACAATAACTTATGAGACCTGCCTTCTGAAAATTTCAAACTCCTTTTGTACATTGATTTTTTCTTTGCAAACATTAGCTTCAATGAAAAATTTTCTTCTTTTGCATGGAACATTTAAATGGCATTGTAATGAACTTTGTGCTGGCTATATTGATGTATGGGTTGTTTTTCCTGTTCCCTATTTAGTTTAGGTGTGCTGAAATTTATTCTACACTTGGCTGCCTATGTATTTGTTGCATCAGTTTTCTTTACCCCGTTTCCCTTGCTTAGGCTTAGCATATGTTGCATGGATGTTTAAATTGTTGCATAGGTATTTCCAAAAATTCTGTTTCCAGTTTTGCTCACTCTCTTCGTGTTGCAGCTTGTACGAAGCAATAGTCGCCGGTTTATGCCATCACATGCTGATGAAGAGGCTCATCAGTTGTCCTATCTACAAAAGCACATTGCTAATATTTTGTCACTTTTGGCAGAGCCAGTGGTAGGAGAAGGAGAAGAGTCCCTGGTTTGTAGAATTACCTTGCTCTTGTCCTCTTATTCTCATTCCTTGCAGTTATTTGTTAGAAAACTAATGTACGACTGTATGAGAATCTGAAGAAAAGGATAATGTTGGTGAATTCAAGGAGTGCACTTTTGTCCTAATTTCTCACTTTTCTTTATGTTTTTTCTTTGGAATTATTCTGATAGGACTAGCATGGCAAAGACTTTCTGAGGAGTAAAAATGAGGGAATTACCTGTGTTGAATGTACTTACATCTTGTTGCCAATATTTTGTTGTATTTTCTTAATTAGCTTGTTGGAGGAGAACCTCATAACTTTTTTTTATTGGCTAGTTTGTTTGATATTGTAAGAAATGAAAGAACAATTCCATGTTTTACCAAAAGAACTGATATACAATAACTAGCTTGGGGCGCATCATATGACTCTGTTGCTCAAACTTTTGAGCCATATGATGAAAACAATCAGCCGTTTGGGTTTTTGGTTCTGTGAGTAGTATTTCTATTATCATCCTGATGTGCCTAGTTTTTTCGTGTACCTGGGTTTGTCTCAAGATTTATTGGTAGATGTTTTCCTTGTCGATAGAGATATTGAAAAATGAAAGTTTGGTTTAGTGTCTGTCAAACCCATACATTAGGGTTTTATGTAAAACTAAAAAATAAAGCCGTTTTTCCAAACAAGGTTGTACCAATTTACATGGGACCTCAGTAATCTGTAGAGGGAATAGGTTCTTTTTTCTTTTACTTTTTGTGAAAATATCTTTAATATTAATATTTTTACTTGTTTGCTAAGAAAGGTAAACAGAAATGTTCATTCTCATTTAAACTTTTGTGCAAATCGGTGCAAGTTGAAAAGTATAGCATCAGTTGTTGTTAACCTGCTGACACATTTGGACTTCCCATTTGAAATCTCTGCAATTTAGGTCAATTGTGTTTTAATGAAATATTGAGGTCCTTCTCTGCTAAGTTTAAGCATGAACTTAAACATTAAACTTTTATGTGCCCTGTTTGGTTGACTTCTTTATAGTTACTAATTTTGTTTGTTTTAATTTCTTTAGACTTGTCCAATTATCACTTGAATAAAGTCTGCATGAAAAGTATTTTTATTTTTAAAGGGAACATTGTTTAGAGGAACTTCTGTGTGGTTTTATCCTCTTTGATTTTTCATAACAGATTTTTTTTTCCTTCAACATCTCCAGCTCATTGGTATTTCCCCAGCTTTGCTTAAATTGCTAGCTTAAACAATATTGTTTTAGGTCTTGACAGTTGAAGGATTTGAGCACCTCGGGTTTCTAATTCAATTTGGTGATAAGGGATCTGAAAGTGTTCCTTTAAGTCAATATGCTCCCTTTTTTGCCAATTCTGATCCTGATATGCCTGCCGTTCCTGTTACTGCTGCACAAGTCCATGACTGGATTTCACAGACTATAACCTCTGCTTTGGAACATGTTACTGAAAGAATTTCCGTAAAAGAAAATGGCCCACCAAGTACATCTGATCAGGATGTTGCCATGACTGAGGCCTGTGCAAGTTCGCTCAAGGCCTCACCAACTCCTCGAGGTTCCAGTTTTATAGAGGGGATCTCGAAAGCATCGTTTGTGAAGCATGCATCGGAGCTTAGAGGTTCCTCTGTAAAGGTCTGTTGTTATGTGAATATAATGTTTTCTTGTGGTTAAATATTCAGTGAGTAGTAATTTTGCAACTTTAAATTGCTTGACAATGACTTGTGTGAAAAACATATTGTTTGTTGTAGCAGAAAAACGAATTTTATATATATCTTTTGGAATAAAAGTTTAAAAAATGAACTTTATATTGTAAAGTAAAAAAATATTGTCATTAACAAATACTTGAAGTTTATAATACCTTGAATTCTGATTCTTAATGGTACCCTTTTTTTTTTTTTGGTTGAGCTCCAGCATTTAAACATTATGGACAAGGGAAACCTCCTGATACATAAGACATAAGCTAAACAAAGAGTTCTTTAACTTTAGTACTGATAAACAAGGCTTCTGCAGTTGAAGTCTGCAAGTATTGCTGCTACAGTACTACCATAGTAAAGGAGTAGCAGTAGAACAATTACCGCTATTAACATTCCAGCGCCTAATACTGCCAAATAAATGCTTCCAACTGAGATATACAAGACTTTTTGTTCCTTTTATAAACTCTTGTGTTAATTTGAACCAGTCTGGCATTTTGTTTGGGTTGTATGATAATATGTCTTCCCCATGAAGTGAATTTTTATGCTTGCTTTGCCTTTTATGCTATATGCACACTTTCGTACAATTCCAGGTTCTCAACTGTCATGATTCTGTAATCTACATCTTAGCACCTTTGAGATATGCAACTGTCTATGGATGCTCTGATGCTACTATAGTCCTTGGAGCTGTTGGCAAGGTAATTCTGAAATTGTGGTTTGTTTTAATTTTTTAGCATTTACTCATTATCATATGTTTTAAATGAACTTAGTCCCCTGATCCCCTATTATGTATTTATATGATGTTGAGCATGCATTAGCATGTTTATTTGAACTCTTAAAAGTGGATCACAAGAAAATTCTTGTGTTTGCTGTAGCTGATCAAGCTGCAATAAGGTGAAAGACCCCATAATACACATCTATAAAAAATGAGTTCCGGTAATTAATTTGTTGATGAAAAGTCATGGAATCAGGAAAATGTTAGTGTATTGCGTTCTTGAATACTGTACATTATCTTGTTCATATTGATTTTGTTGATTACATCCTAACATTTTTTAACAACATAAATTTGAAAGGAATCTCCAAGATATATCTGTACCTGATTGAAGAAGATTATTTTTGCTCTTTGAATATATGAAATGACTTCTGTTGCAAATACATGAACTGCAATTTGCATTTGATAGTGTGGATTTTCCTTCTTAAGTAGCACTAAAATTGGACTTGTCAGCTAATACATGAAGCCAAAACAGATCTACCAGCCGCAAAACAGAGATGTCAAGAATCCGCGATCTAAAAGAATAGCATGAGGCATGATGAGAAACCAACAGCAAATGAAGAGTATTATCATGTCCATTAACAGTATTGTATGTGATTATTAGGGCATGTAAACCAAGTTTGAGAGAATTCAATAGTAGGAGTCATTTTTAACTATACATACATATATTGATAACTACTAATACATTTTCACTACATAGAAACACAATACACAAGCATTTGCAGTGTTAGTGATTATTTTTCTTGATAACTTATGCCTTGGTTTTATAAATGTGTCATCTGATTTCAGGATAAATATGAAACATATATGCCTGCCTTAGATTTTGCTGATGTCTTTACAGGCTGTAAAAATTGAACATTGTGAGCGAGTTCATGTTATTGCAGCAGCAAAACGACTCTGTATCGCCAATTGTCGTGAATGTGTGTTCTTTCTTGGAGTAAACCACCAACCACTAATTGTTGGTGATAACCATAAGTTGCAGGTTATTTTGTCCCCATTTCATGTGATATGTAATGTGCTGTAGTGTGTTGGTTTCCATTATTTTTGTACTGTTCCATAGCTATAAAATGAAGTTTGAAGGAAATTGTTCTGGGATGCATGTTTTTACTAATCTTATTTCAAACATAAAGATCTTTGAACTTGAACTTCTTTTCGGAGATTCTTAGCTGCCCTACTGGGCTAGACTTTACATCTTTTGTCTGGGGATTCAAGGTAAAAACCCCGAAGTTCTGCTTTTGGGTGGCATATGATGTCTTAGATTGTTGTCAAATTTAGTTGCAGAAGCTTTTTATTTTTAGTCAATAACAAGTTAGGTTGATTCTCTTTCGACTATCTGATCCAATATTATGCCCATAATTTTTCGAAAGTTCATGCCTATCTGAATATTTGCCTCACAAGTTTAGTCAGTGCAGTTGTATCTTTACAATTTGAAGGTTTGCACTAAGCCACCATAGTGATTGACGATATGTTTGGTAATATCTGACATTTCAAATCAGGTGGCACCGTACAATACTTACTACTCAGAACTGGAGGAACACATGGCAGAAGCTGGCATTGAAGCAACTATCAACAGGTGGAATGAACCTGTGACATTGGGGGTGGTTGATCCACATGATTCATTGTCTCATCCTGCAGGCACGTCCGAAGTTCAATCAGAGACCGCAATGTGCCTGGAACCTGAGCAATTCACTAATTTCTTGGTATGCTATGCAGATTAATTTGTGGTCATATAGAAAATGCTTTCCAATATCTGTTAATGGAAGCTGAATATTTCTTTTGATTTGATTAACTTTGCTTGTTTTGTCCATTTGATTCTTTTTTGCACTCTTGCAATCTGAATCTTGGTGTTAGATCATTTCGATTTATTCTTAGTGGCTTTTGTCTGTCCATATCAATATCTGTATTTATTCTCTTTTATCATTTTACCTTTATTTTTAGTGGGGTGAATTTTTAGGGTAGGGGGTTAATGGAGTCTTAATGTTTCTAGGACTTCCAACCTAATGATTTAGGGATCAACTAAGATTTGGTTGCATTTTTTTTTCTCCTGTTACATAGATTCCTAGCTGGTTTGGAGGTGAAGCCTGTGGATCTACAAAGGATAACCCATTTCCATTGCCAGACATATACATGGCATCACAGCTGAGAAATGTATGTGAACTGGTGCTGATTATAACAAGAGCTGTAGATTTGTTTCTAAGAATTGCTGTATGTAATAATAAAATGTACAATGGTTTGACATTTGAATTGGTGAATCGTTTGCAATGTTTCAGCAAAAGAATTTGGGGGAGGTGAAGCAGTTATTGAGGGAAGCACCTCTTGAGGAAAATAGGAAGCGGGACTTGTCATGTGCGCTTCATCTTTTATTCAAGGACTGGTTATATGGTAATTTTAATGTCAAGCCCTGGCTATTCATTATTTTCACTGTAATATGCTAGAAATGAAATGCTTTTTGTAGAGAGTACACATTCTTAATTGAGCTTTTAATACCTAAACTATATTTAATCAGCTTGACCATTAGAAACAAAAATAATCTCTCAAATCCTGCTTAACCTTCTGTACGTGCAGTAGAATATATCAAACAAAGTAAATTTCTTTTATATTTCCTTTTCATTTTGTGATTTTGCAGCTATTCTTGAGGAGCAGCTTCATAGTAATGCTATATTTTTGCTTCAAAATTTCAACCTGCTTTAAGCATCTCCCCTCATAAGAACTTATTTTGAATTGTCGGAGCAAGTTGAAGACCTACTATTATTTCCTTTATGAATATATCCTGAACAGGGAACGCAAAAAATTTCATTGTTTTCAAATAGTCATGGAGTTTCTTAGGTATATTTGGTAAAAAAGGTACGTATTTCGTTTGTCTAGGTTTTTTAGAGAACAAAAGTGCTGAAACATTTGCTCGCTAAGTCCAGTATGATGTGTTGAATTGACATTGGCCTTCCTGTAGAAAGCGTAACTCTGTCAGAAACATGGTAATTATAGATTATACTATATATAGCGTATGTCATTTTTGGGAGAAATTGACACTGTTGTTTGGGAAACTTTGATGGAAAAGCAAGCAACTTGTTTTTGCGAGTGGGATGTCAGGCCTTGAACTGATTAATTTGTTAGGAATCAATCGAGTACATAATACATTCCTGAGATGCTTGTAGCATTCATCTCATGCTCATTTGTGACAGCGGGATTTAATCTAAGCATTTTGTGGTCTCCTTTTAATCAATATGTATCAAATTTTAAGACTTATTGTGAGGCTAAATCATAAAACCTGGCCTGATGATGTCTAACTAAATAGTTGTTGAAGCAACCAAGGTTACAGAAACCATGCATTATTGCAAGGTTTTTCGAATCTACAGTCTACCCTTAGGCATCTTGAGATTTACGAATTTGTCTTAACAACTGTATATCTATGAGTTTACTAATTGGTGTTAGCACATTTTGTGTTTGGAACACAGCTTCGGGGAATATCCGTCAGCTTTACTGCCTGCAAGGTGATTAATGTTGGATGACGAACGCGTGACTCAATTAGTGAGCTCTGGGGTGCTCTTTCCGTGCCAATGCCATTGATAGTGGCTTTTTAAAGGCAGATGAGAATCAGCTCTTTGTAGGTTGGGAGCTGCTACGCACGTTTCTTTGTTGACACTGGCGCACATATTGCATTGGAAACGCTAATCCCAGTTTAATATTTTTTGAAAGAAAATAACTGACCTGTAATTTTTGTTCATTTAGGTTCGCAATTTTCTTGCTTTCTTGCTTTTCCCTTTTTAGTGTCTCTCGGCTTGTTAAAGTTAATCATAAAAGTTCTCTTTTACTTTCTGCCTATTGTTTTGTCGGTATTGTTGAGTCTTTGTGTGAGCCGTATGCGGTGAGAGTCGCACGTACAGTTTTTAGGGGGGTTTGCGTCTATACGTGTAGTGTGGTGGTTGGGCCTACCCACCCTATTTGTTCGATGATCTATGGGTGTATTGGAGCTATCCACTTCGATCAATTAGCCCAGATAACACGACCCATGAGCAGAAAAATGTGGCATTAACCAAATCGCGCCTTCCATACTTACCTTACCACTCGCCGCCCTCTTTGCCCGCTAACTTCGGTACTTGGAGCCTCACATGCTGAAGCAAGAAAGCCCCCGTCTTTTATTTTATTTCTATTACTATGAAATTCATAATTCAACAAGTCAGTAGTTAATAAATTCAATAGTTAATGGTCGGTTATCATTAGCCTTTTTTTTTGTAGTGACGAATCTTATATGTGTTCCTAAAATAAGGAATTCGTCCATTTTTTGGGGGCGGGGAAATAGATAAGAACTCTTGAATGGAAATGGAAAGGACATGTAAATTCAGTTCCTTCGAAAATGGTAAGATCTTTGGCGCAAGAATCAGGGTTGATCCGCATCATCTTAACTTGGTTCTGATTTCTCTATTTGATTTTTTTAAGAATGTATGCTCTAGCTCCAAGATGAAAGTTTGAGCTTGGCCCTAGGCCCCTCTCTTAAGCAAAAAGTGTCGTTTGCTGGTATTCGGAATGGGTCGCAAGTCACCTATGCTTCAACATCTTAGTGTTCACCAGAAAAACCCTGAAAATCAAATGGGCTTTGTCCTTTTCAAAGAGGGTCGCTGTTATGTCCCAAGCATGAATATCCCAAGCATGAATAGAGAAAGAAACACAAGCCCTTAATAGGCTAAATGAAGTCAGATAAATACCTACTGGAAGATGCTGCTTTTTTCTTTTTGCAGAATTGTAGTTCTCTTTTACTTTTTGCCTATTGTTTAGTCGGTTGGTTTGAAGAACTTCTATGTCATTCTCGTACAAGTAATTTCTTCCTCGTTTCACTGAAGTAAATATGCATGCGGGTATTTGCATAAGATCCTGAGAATACGAGGCAATGAGATTGGAAAAAACTAATCAAAAGGCTTGTTGATTTGGCTTGAAACATGAAGGAACACGGCGCGATTTTAATTCTATTACAATAGGAAGTCGCAAAAACAACCTTATATTGAATTTTGCGGGAATTGCAAGAATGGAAAAACTTGCAGGTTATTTGGAAACTTTCGAATTGAATTCATTAACGAATTGGATTCAATTATATTAATGAGATTAAATTGAATTCAATTTATACTGTTTAGAACAAACTCAGTAATATTAGAATTGAATTCAATTACACTGTTTGGAACACAATCAAAATGAATTTAATTATTTCATATAACATTTTTACCGTTGATTAAAACACTTATATTTTTATTAAATTTTAATAGAATTAAAAAAGAGAATTTATTTTATAAAATTAAAATTATAAAATAGCTAATTTTAATATTAGAATTTTTTAAGTGAGTTAAATATTTATATAAAAATAGAAAATAAAATTTAATTTTTCATATTCATAAATTATAAAAAATATAACTAAAAATAAAAATTACAAATTTAATTAAACATATTTTTATTAAAAGTTAAAACTCACAAGTTACAATACACTATAGCTGAACCCACGAAAAAGATCAAGTAGGATAAAACTAAAAATTATATTATTACATTATAGACCGTAATGTAGGGTTTGCAATTGTTAAGTAGAGAAGAGAAGAGAGTGGAGATAGAGCGTGGAGCTTAGAGGAGTGAATTCAATTCCAATGCTTGGAAGAGTGAATTCAATTTATAAAAGGGATGAGTTTCAACTACATACATGAATTGAACCCATCCATTTTTTGTATTTCCAAACACTTGAATTGAATTCAATCCTACAATTGAATTCAATTCAGACCATTCCAAACAGCCTGTTAGGTAAGAGATTTGCAACTATAGTTTCCAACCTTATAAGATCTCCCCGTATGTAGGGATGTCAAAAAGGCCTGGTCTGGGTTGATTAGGTCACTAGTGGGTCACGGGTTGTGGTCCGTGGCCTGACTATTTCTTCAAAAGCGATGTTGTTTTTGACATTTTTCTTAAAAATATATATATGGTAGGCGGGTATCGACCCATTCTGACCTATCGGGCCATGGGTCAACCGGGAGTAACTTAGGTCCAACCCAGTCTATTGACATCTTTATCCGTGTGATTACATAGATAAAAATTTTGAAGGTAAAAGTTACCGTTTTCTTATGATAACTTTGATCAAAGAAATTTTTTGATCTTTAAAAATTTCAATCTAATCTAACTCTTAAGCACATTTTAAATTAATAAAATTTGAATTAAATTGATAATTTGTTATAATTATTTTAAATTATTTATTTATTTATATTATAGTTAATTATTTAATAATAACTGATGTGTTAATGATATTTAATTAGTTTATTTTTAAACAAAAAGTAATCATTTTTTGAAAAATAAAAATTCAAAAATTTTAAAAATTAATTAAACCATGAGAAATAGCTTATTTTTTACCTGAAATTTTATTTAATAAAAGGGTCAAATTCTTAACTTGCGGACATTTGACATTTGGTTCTATAGAAGAAATAAATCTGTTTTAGAAAATACAAGTTATATACTTGTCCTCCACTTGAATGAACTAAAAGTTCAGGCACAAGCACATTAGAATTGACTCAAGACTAAGCTTTTTTTTGGGTTTTTTGCTATTATCTTCCCGTTTTCAACTTTGATTTATACTGAAAATTTAAATTCTAAAACGAAAATTTATTGAGATACCAAAATGAGCAAGGGTAAAAATTGAAGGTTCCAGGATTGTCATAATCTGTTAAGATTCTCGGGTCCTCGAGTTGTCCCATTTAACGACCTATAGCAAGTTAGCAACATGCATTTTCATTTTAGCTTTACTTCGTAGGCGTAAACTATAAATTTATTGGTAGTTTCTATTTGAATCAGTCTATCTATAAGAATTGGATGAGAAAAACCTATACATTTCATTGATATCCTTTGCATATATATACAGTGAATTCAAAAACGGTTTGACACGTGATTAGCTCCTAGGATCAAGTATTTGGATACATCTAGAGATTTACCAAGATTACAAGTGTATCTAGAAGATTACAACCGTACAAACTACATTTTATCTATTTACTTCCTATAGCCCCCCTCAAGATGGAGCTCTGTAAGGAGAGTCCAATCTTGTCCCTTAGTAAGATAAATGGAGTTCTGGAGAGTGGTTTAGTAAGTGCATCAACGAGCTGATCTCTGGAGGAGATTGGAGTGACGCGTAATGATCCATTTTGTACCAGCTCTAGTATGAAGTGGAAGTCAATGGCTATATGCTTCATACGTGAGTGAAAGACTGGATTAGAGCAGAGATGTGTGGCCCCCACATTATCACAGTATATGACTGGAGTAGTAGGAATATGAAGGCCCAGCTCAGTAAGTAAGGAGCATAACCATCGCAACTCGGTAGCTGTACTAGCAATAGATCTGTATTCTGCCTCAGTAGAAGATCGTCAACAGTCCTTTGCTTTTTCGAACTCTAAGATATGAGGTTGGTCCCAATGTACACAAGGTAGGCGTTGGTAGACGTGTAATCATCCTTGTTGCCGGCCCAGTCGGCATCAGAGAATGCATGTAGAGAGTAATGAGGATGCCGACGTATTGGAAGACCTAGGTCTAGAGTACCTTTGATATACCGAAGAAGACGTTTTGCCGCAAGCCAGTGTGTAGAAGTGGGGCGATGCATGTACTGAGATAGTTTGTTCACTGCGAACACTATATCTAGACGAGTCATAGTAAGGTACTGTAGACCTCCAATGATAGATCTGTACTCAGTTGGATCAGAGAGAGAGGTGCCACAAGAGATACGTAATGTACAGTCGGATGCCAAGGGAGTGAGGACTGGTTTGCAATCCAGCATTTTTGCTCTAGCCAATAGGTCAATCATATACTTCCTTTGAGAGAGAAAAATGCCTTGAGGATGTGGAAGAACCTCAATCCCAAGAAAGTATGATAAAGTGCCCAGGTCCTTAATGGAGAAGCGGTCCGCTAGTGTTTGAATAAAACGCTGGAGGAAGGATGAGTCTGGTCCTGTGACTATGATATCGTCAACATATACCAGTACATATAACAAGTGACCCGAACAATTGTACACAAAGAGAGAGGTATCAGATCGACTGTTATGAAATCCTTGTGAGATGAGAAACTGGCGTAGTTCTGAATACCATGCTCGGGGCGCCTGTTTCAATCCATATATTGCTTTGTGTAGTTTGCACACATATGTAGGAGCATCTTTGTTGACAAATCCTGGAGGCTGAGTCATGTAGACACTTTCTGTTAGGCGGCCTTGAAGGAAGGCGTTGTTGACATCGAGTTGATGTAGAGGCCATCCGTTGCTGACAGCAATGGCTAGAACAAGTCTGATAGTTGTTGGTTTAATGACTGGACTAAAGGTGTCATAGTAGTCCACTCCTGGACGTTGATGAAATCCTT
Source organism: Erythroxylum flavicans (assembly GCA_027576715.1). Lineage (NCBI taxonomy): Eukaryota > Viridiplantae > Streptophyta > Magnoliopsida > Malpighiales > Erythroxylaceae > Erythroxylum > Erythroxylum flavicans. The sequence continues at coordinate 25,992,248 of JANZXP010000004.1, read as the reverse complement.
TTGCGACCAGTCGGGCTTTGTACCTGCCAATAGAACCATCAGACAAACGTTTAGTCCGAAAAATCCACTTACAACCCACTAGATTCTGAGCCTCGGTGGGAGGAACCAGTTCCCATGTGCCATTGCGTATGAGAGCATCAAATTCCTCATGCATTGCCTTACGCCATTTCGAATCCCGAAGAGCCTCTGCTGTTGTAGACGGTTCGAGGTCTGAGGTTGGGATAGTTTGGGAGGATAGTGCATATTTGGGGTTTGGTTTGTAAATTTGGTTTTTGGAACGGGTTTGCATATGGTGGGTGTTGGAGGGTTGTGGGTCTGGGGAGGGATCAGGTGTGGGCTCAGATTCTTGTGAGGTTGTAGGCCTATGGGAATATTCTGGTAAGGCTGGGGAACCAGGGATGGAGACTTGGTGCACAGGAGTGGCCGTTGGTGGGGAAATAATGGTGAATGGAGGTAGCCAGTTGGCTATGGTATCTTCATCAGGTCGAGGTAGGTTGATAAGTGTAGACCGAAATGGGAATTCATTTTCTACAAAGCGGACATGCCGCGACACATATATGCGTGAAGAAGGTATGTCAAGGCAGAGATATGCGCTCTGAGTAGTAGAGTATCCCAGAAACACACATGGTTTGGACCGGACATCAAGTTTATGTGAACTGTAAGGACGGAGCCAGGGAAAACAAAGACATCCAAACACTCGAAGTTTTTCATAATTGGGAAGGGTTTGGAATAGGCAAGAAAATGGTGAGGACATGGAAAGTGATTTGGAGGGCATGCGGTTGATTAGGTATACCGCAGTGGAGAAAGCGTAGTTCCAATAGTGAATGGGAACTGAAGCGTGAGTCATAAGGGATAGACCTGTTTCAATTATATGGCGATGTCTCCTTTCGGAGTAGCCATTGTGCTCAGGTGTGTGAGGAGGGGATGTGTAGTGGGAGATGCCACTTGAAGACAAAAATGAGGACAAGGTAGTGTACTCGCCCTCGTTGTCAGTATACAGTATTTTAATGTGATTTTCAAAGAAGCGTTCAGCAAGGTTTTTGAATTTTTGAAAAATATCAATGACATGAGACTTTCGTTGTAAAGGATAATACCAGATATATTTTGTGTAATGATCTACGAAAATTACATAATATTTAAAATTATCAATAGACACAACAGGTGTAGTCCAAACATCAGAGTATATTATTTCAAGTGGTCTCGATGAGACTAAAGATGATTCATAGAATGGTAATTTGTGACTCTTGCTACTAAGGCATGCATGGCACGCGTTATTTTCTAAACTAGACATGGTAGGAAGATTAAAATTACTCACGACATGATTTGAAACTGGTTTAGCTGGATGTCCGAGGCGCTGATGCCAGAGGGATAGAGGGGCACGAACACTGGTGAAGTGAATGGTTGGTTGGCTAGATGTTGGTGCAAACGGCCACTCATACACGCCATGTCTAACTGGTCCTGTCAAGAGGGTTTTGCCTGTTGCCAGTTCCTTAACAAAAAAACCATATGGGGTGAATTCAATTGCAGTATTATTTGTTGCACAAAATTTTGAAACAGATATCAAGTTTTGATTTAATGAGGGAGCACACAGTAAATCATTGAGTTTAAAGGTATGATTTTTAGAGGATAGGATGAGTGAACTGGTATGAGTTATTTGATGCTGTGAACCATCACTAAGGAGGATGCCGTCAGAAGCCGAGTAGGGCGTGTGCAGCGTGAGGTTTTGATGATCAGATGTGACGTGATGGCTGGCCCCACTGTCCAATAACCATGTCTGATCAGTATGTGATGTTGGAGCAGTAAAGTTAATTCTAGGTTGCCAGGGACTAGATGCAGCAGAAGCAGGAGATGGCGGGCACTGGTTCCTTGCAAACGGAAGTTGCTGCTGGCGAAAAAGATGCCCATATTGTGGGCATTGCAGGACTTTGTGTCCTTGCACATTACATGCTTGGCAGTAGCCCTGATATGGACGCCGTTGCTGGGACCGTGGAGTGCCTTGAGAGTTGAACTGTGGAGCTGGTTGTCTGGGGGCTGTGTTCCTCCATTGGCGATTTCGT
>JANZXP010000004.1:25959833-25990091 GCA_027576715.1 Erythroxylum flavicans | reverse complement strand
GTCTGCTGTTGCATTAGCAGTGATTGGCACAGACGGGGGCGGGAGAATGTTGTTCTGATGAAGGAGAAGCTCATGGTTGATGAGCTTCTCATGGAGCTCATCAAAAGAGGGGGTTGATTCTCTAGCATTCATGGTGTCGGCTATGGATTTGTAGGCATCATCCAGCCCATCAAGCACACGTTCGATCAAGTCTTCGTTGTCCATAGGCTTGCCAAGGAAGGCAAGTTCATCAACTTTGTGCCTAATGAAATTCATATATTCCGAGATGGATCAACCACTTTGAAGTGGTCGTTTGATTTGGTCTCGGATTTGCTTGATGTGGCCGTGAGACGGCGTTGCATAAATTGTCGCGAGTATCTCCCAAACATCTCGCGATGTTACAGCCCTATTGACATGAGTTGCTACTGTTGGTGTGAGTGAACCAATGAGAGTAGCAAAGATCAATTGATCCTGGCAAAACCAGGTTTCATAAGCTGGGTTGGGCATTGTTTTGCCTTCAATAACGATAGTTTCCGCTGGAGATACTAGGGTACCATCAACGTATCCAAGGAGTTTATATCCTTTCAAAATTGCTTGAAGTTGGAGCTTCCATATGAGGTAATTGGTGGGTGTTAATTTGATAGATGTTTGTGGATGAATTGTAAGGACGACAAGGGGTTGTTCTGGATTTTCTGCGTTTGGCAGATTGGAAGAAGCCATGGCTGCTAAAAAAATTCACTGTTTGAAGAAGGAAGATACTGACGTGATGGGTGGGATAAAATTGTGGATCGCAGCTCTGATACCATATAAGAATTGGATGAGAAAAACCTACACATTTCATTGATATCCTTTGTATATATATATAGTGAATTCCAAAATTGTTTGACACGTGATTAGCTCTTAAGATCAAGTATTTGGATACATCTAGAGATTTATCAAGATTACAAGTGTATCTAGAAGATTACAACCGTACAAACTACATTTTATCTATTTAGTTCCTATACTATCGACTTCAATCCTGCGTTGGACTAGATTGCATGAAATAGAATTACAATCACAATATCGAATTATAAGAAGATTTTTAATTTCTTTACGATTGAATACATAGCAAAATTAAAATTCATTTATAGCTTTAGATATTTAGAAGATTTCATAATAATTCAATTTTTTAATTAGTCTTCTCGAAGTACAGTTAATTTTTTTTATAAAGGATCCTTTAAGAGCCTCATTTCACTAATAACTTACCATCCTTTTAATAACTTCCATATTTTAATATAGTTTATTTTGTATTACATGAATGTTCTAATTGTTCTTTAAATTTATGCATAGAGGCCCTATCCAGTCTAATCAGTTACTATATCTCCCTAAGTCCAAGCTTTTTATTGGTCTTACTAACCTTTGTTTTGCAAATGATTTACTTGTTTTTTGCAAGGCCAATGATAGGTCCATCTATACCCTTGTATTATGCTTGAAGGTATTCAAATATCTCTTTGGATTAGAAGCAAAGTCCAACAAAAGCCAGTTAAACTTATCGCTAAGTATCATAGAAGAAGTAAAATGGCTCTTAAGAATATCATGTTTCAAAACTACCTAATATCCTATCACATATTTGGGTTTACTTGTATCTACAAGAAAATTAAGGTTTATGGGCTGTGCACCATTATTGGAAAAAAATTCGTAAAATACTAAATCATTAGTCCAATAAGGACTTTTTTTATGTAGGGATGTAAATGTTGATTATTTATTTTCTAAGCTTCCTCCAGATTTAAGGGTTGGCTCACTCAGGTCTCCTTAAAGGGGTTAGTTATCAAGACAATAGAAAAGATTATGAGAACTTTCCTATGGAGTGGTAGAAAGAAAGGAAAAATTTTAGCTAAGGTCAAGTAGAATGATGTGTGTAGGCCTAAGGAAAAAGGTGGATTGTGGATCACTAAGATAAGCATAACAAATAAAATTCTTACTACTAAAAGGCTTTAGAAGCTGTTGGTGACACAGTCTCTATGGTCACGCTGGGCGTATACTCGTATTCTTAAAAACAGCAGCATATGGGAGCCAACTACCAATACAAGATCCCCCTGGTTCCTATCTCAAATCCTAAAAACTAAGGAAATACTATACAAATCCATCAAATGCAAGATTGGGAACGGTAGAAGGAATTTTATGTATTATGACAACTGGGAAAAATATTAGGACCCTAATCTACTCACAATTTATAGATCAACTTCTAGAAGAATTCCTTATAAAGGCCAAAGTGGTAATGTGGATACATGAGCATAACTGGGGTAATTTTCAATTTGATTATTCTAACTTATCCTTGATTGTAACCTCCAAGATGACTTAGAAGATAGCTACAAATGGCTCAGACATCCCTCTCCCAAGTCTACTAACAAATCCTGTAAGTAGTTATTCAAGACTAGAGCAATTAGGGTAGACTAGCACCCATATATTTGGCATAAAGCACTCATCCCTAAAACTTCCTTCCCCAAGTGGTTGGAATTATTGAATGGCCTAACCACTAAGGATAGGATCAACTACTTTAACATTTAAGATAGTTATGTCCTCTGCGGATCAGAGAAGAAGGCAATTCCTTGTCTCTTTTATAAATGTCAGTATTAGGAGAAGATAAAAGAACCTATCAATATGAGGAGAAGGTTATTTAGTCTTTCCTCTATAGTGATTTGAATAATAGAGGATCGCATCATTTCAATTGAAGATAAGAAATTTATTATTTTGAATTGGGGAAAATGCATGTATAAACTATAGGTTGAAATAAATCACAAATGCTTCCAAAACAAAGAAAAGACCATAGAAGAATTGCTAAAGGAAATTAAATAGTGGAGTAGAGAAAATTACCTACTATAGAAACCCAAAAAGCTGACTTGCTCAATTGTTTCCTATATTTGCTACCTCTATTGCAAGGCTCAACAAGGAAAAGGATTAATCTCCATCAAGTTCTTGAAAGAAGATAAGTTCCAATCAAGCCTACCACCCACCAAGAGCTAGCCCTATCGCAACTCCAAGAGAAGACAATGATCACTTCTCCCTGTGCTTTTCCAAAAACAACTGAGTTTAAACTATAAATCTTTTGTCTAATTACTAGAACATGCAGTGTCTATATTGGGTCAAGTATGGCCTTAAATCAACGAACTATTTTCATTATTTACAAGTGTTATAGCCAAATCTTTTGAGCTTAACTTTGGTCCTGCCTAAGCACGAGAATTAGTAAAAAAGTCTAGGACTAAGGAGTTAAGATGGTTAAAGCATAATTAACACGTGATTTTAAAAACAATGATGTATTGGTAGGAGGTTAGTCAAGACGTGACCATAATTGGGAGATAGTTAGAGGTTAAACATTTATAGCGGAATTGTTTGAGGTAGTTGGATTTGAGAGGTTGTATAATAATACCAGAATCATAAACTAGAGGCACATACACATTCACAGACATTACCTAGATAAAAGCTCTTATCATTGTTTCAGCTTTCTTAGCACTTTATACTTATCCTTTACTTAAACACAATTATATTTTTAATTTAAAATTTAAGCCCTAATATTATTTAAAATTAGGTAGTTTGGTAACTTAGAATTCCGTTCTCTAAGTTTTCCAAAGTCCACATATATTTTTGTTAGAAGTTAGTTGCATTTTTTAGAGTATTCCTCCCTGACATGCTCTATTTCAAGTTGGTTATAAAAAGCGATCAATAATTTGGCACGCTTATTAGGACACGTGATGTCATGTGCTAAGAATGGAAAAGAAGTTTTGCCTCCGAACTTGGAGGGAGAAGTCCTCACCGTAATAGGGAACGAAGGCTTGACAAAATATCACCTTTAGCTAAGTCTCCAATTGGTAAGAATTCCAAATCGTCACAACCATCAACAAGAATGATGTTGTTTATGCAAATGATATTTTAGAGTTGAAGTCCAATTCAATCTTTAAAACTAAAGCAATCAAGATGTTGACAGAGAAGATGCGAAAACTTTTTGCTACTTTAGTATAAGTCACTAGGTATAATTCTCCTTCTCTAGTAAGAAAAAATTTTCAATGGTTAGAAGGGCAACTTGCACAAAATGTGATGTTTAAAGTTGAAGCTAATGGACTTAATTATGGCTTAAGGGGAAGCTTTTTAGTTGTAAGCTATAATCCTATCCCTATTGGTACTCCTCCACAAATGAGGTTTCAAGCTGATGTGGAAGCTATTAAAGAAGTTATTCGAGAGTTGTATGGGCCTAGTTTGAGACATATTGGCCACTTAGAATTCCATAAGCCTTATCAAGAGCATATTGATCAGAATACTCCTGATTTTCATGATTACAAAATTCTTAAGTTTGCTTTGTTTTATGGTAAAGATAGCCAGTCAACTATAAAACACATTGCCAAATTCATTATTCAATATAGTGAATTGGCTAATTATAAAAATTTCAACAATTTTAAGCTTACTTTGTTTCCAAATTATTTGATGGGTATGTCATTTTCCTAGTGTGCATTGTTGCCTAGGAATTCTATCTTTTTGTGGGCAGAAATGGAAAGAATGTTTCCTACTTAGTTTTTCTAAATTGAACCTAAGGTCAGTATAGCCTGATTGTCTTGAGTTACTAAGAAAAATAGCGAGAACGTTGATATGCTTACCACACAGTTTAGGAAAATAAGGAGTTGTTGTTGAATTACACTCTTAAAGACTGAGTACGTGAAGTTGGATCAAAGAGGTCTCGATATTAAACTTTGAAAAAATAATTTAAGGTATAAAATTACGTGATTTTTATGAGTTGGCAACAAAAATTTTTGAGTATGAAGAGCTTCTTAAGGAGGAAGGATATCAAAGAAAGAGTTCAGTTGGTACTTATTTTATGGAAACAAGTCTATATGATTCAATAGTGGTTAAGGTTAATATCCATGGAACTTCCATTTTCCTTGCTCTAGAACGGAAGTCACTTGAAGCCAAAAGAAAAGTACAAGCACCAACTACTCAAGATACAATACACTTTTGATATTTCCAAAAACATAAGTACTTTTTGATTTCGTATTGCAAGAGAAGTTTATTACTTTACCGTTAGAACACACGATTTCTATAATGGAAGATAATTAAGGGAGTGGCTACTGGAAGTATCATAATACATAGAGTCACCTTATGAATTCATACTGGGGCTTCAAGAATGTTATTTAAGATCAAATCAACCATGGAATTATATTATTTATTGAAGCTAATCAGACCATGTTGATAGATAAAGATCCATCTCCACCAGTTGTAACTGTTAATATAATGGAGTTTGGTTTATGACTCTTGATGGATGTTAAGAGGAAGCTAAAGATCATAGAGGATTGTTTAGTGCCAGCCATAAGTTTAGATATTGATATTTTTGTTCTTAATTGTAGTTTGAATGCTAAATCTAAGAAAAAGAATCCGTGGATTCCTATAATATAGTAGAAAGTAGAGATTATAAGCTGGAATCATGAGACAAATCACTCAAATTTCTAAGCAAAGGGTTGTTGCTCAAATTTCAAGCATTTAGTAAATATTTGGGGAAGAAATTAGAGCCTTTACTTGAGACGAGGGAATGAAAAATATCGATGTTGGCCACAGGTCCAGGAATTTTAGAGAAAGTAGTTCTGAAGAAATAAGTTGACAATATGGCTCAATATTATACTAACCAAAATGATGGAAATTTTAGGCGAAGATGATATATATTTGATACTAATAAAAGTCTATGTTGCTACATTTACGAAGGACACAACTAAGGTATAGGGAAATCTCATTGCAAATGTCATAGTAGGGGAAGTCTTCATTAGCGTATTTCTTCGCTGTAAACACAAATGCAAGTTATCAAGTTTTGTTTGGAGAGATCAGATTCATTCCAATTTTTGTATTCCTTTCTCTCTTTATTAGCTTTTTCTTTTATACAAAGGTATTGAGGTGAAAATTGTTTGGGCCAATTCTCAACCTTTCCATTCTAAAGTGGATACATTAGAGGTAAAATAATATGATGATCAAGTGAAGTCTATTTAGATTTAAAAGTTAACTCATAGAGAGTGTTTAAAAAACAAGGATAAAGAAAAGATAAGGTCAGATTCAGAACTGTTAGTAAAAGCAACCACCATCATGCTTGTTAATAGGTCGATGAATGTTCCGGTTGTAGAGGAATATGATAATTAGACTTTAAAAAAGAGAAGCTATGGTACCTGTGACCATAGAAGTCAAATTTCAAATGTTACAAATCATGGAAATTTCCAAAGAGCTAAATGGGTGTGAGAATGTCGAGTTAGTTTTTAAGGAGGAAGAATTTTTGATAGAGGATGAGGGTAAATTGAAATATTTGGAAAATAATCTTGTAAAAATTGATGACTTCGAAAGTTAGAATCAAAAACCACTCGAAGAAATAAATTTAAGTAGTTTAGGAGAATCTCATAATTTGTTTGTTAGTAAAAGTCTTAGTCCAAAAATAAAAATGGAATTAGTTGAGCCTCTGAAGGAATAAAAAGATTGTTTTGCTTGGGATTATACTGAATATCTTGGATTAAGTATAAAGTTAGTAGAACACATGCTTCCTATAAAGCTTGAGTTTTGTCTTTACCACCAACGTCCTAGACATTGGTCTAAAGAAGTTTAGCTGAAAATCAAAGAGATTGAAAAGTTGTGTATGGCTAGTTTTATTAGACCATCTAAATAAACCAAATGACTAATATTGTACATGTAGTCAAGAAAGATGGAAATTTAAGAGATTTTGTTGAATTTAGATATTTGAATGCTACCACTTCCATTCACTTTTTTTCTTTTATAGATTGCTTTTCTATTTGCAATTAAATTTTTATAGCTAAGGATGATATCCATAAAGTAATCTTTATATGTCCTGAACCAATAGGAGAATTTGAATGGATGGTGATGTCTTTTGGGTTAAAGAATGAAGGAGTTACTTATCAAAGGGCTATAAATGCTATCTTTCATGATCTATTAGCTTATACTTTAGAATTTTATAAAAATGATATTGTTGTTAAGTCCAAAAGGAGTATGAGCCACACAAAAAAAAAAAAAAACTTAAAGGAAGCTTTTTAAACAATGAGAATACATAAATTGAAGTTAAATACTTTGAGGTGCACCTTTAGAGTAAAAACAAGAAAATTTTTAGGTTTCTTAGTCCATCAAAGAGGGACTGAATTAGAAAAAAATAAGATAAAGGTGTTTGTTGAAGCAAAGCCACCTCAAAATAAGATAGAACTCTAAAGGTTTTCAGGCCTAGTAAATTGTGTCTAAAGATTCATTACTAATTTGGTCGGCCAAATAAAAGAATTCTTGGATCTTTTGAATTTGAAAAATTCTAAGGAATTTTATTGGGAAGAAAGGCATTAAGTGGCATTTGATAAGATCAAAGAATACTTGATTAAACCCCTATTTTTAATGCTTCCTCAAAAGGGAATACCTTTAAAGTTATATATTTTTACTGCAGAGGAATCTATTGAGTGCTAACTAGCCCAAAACAAAGAGGTAGGTTAAAAGCAGGCTATTTATTGTTTAAATAGTGTTCTAATGCCAACAAAAAGACATTTGGCATTATATGTAATTATATTTTGCATTATATTTTCTTGCTCAAAATTAAGAAATTATTTGCTTTAAAATTAGGTTTATGTGGTTTTGCAAACTGATTTTATGAAATATGTGCAGAATAAATTAGTTATTTCTGGAAACATTAGAAAGTGGTTTAGGACACTTACAAATTTTAACTTAGTTTATTATCCGCAAAAATCAGTGAAGGTTTAAGCATTAGCTCATTTTTAGCAAGATACCCAATGATAGAAATTCAAGGGGGTATAGAGCATTTAGTGTTTTAGGGATAGAATATAGAATAAACTAGTTATTTCAGAGAACAATGGAGAGTGGCTTATGACACTTATTTTAACTTAATTTATTATCCCCAAAATTCAGTAAAGGGATAGCCATTAGGTCACTTCTTAGCAAGCTACCCCAAAATTCAATTGTTTTAGTATAAAGGAGTCATTTGGTGTTGGGATAGTCATTATTTTACCTAAGAGGGAAACAAACTTCTTTTTCTCTTAAGATAGACTTCTCATATACTAATAATCAAGTTGAATATTAAGGACTAATAACTGAGTTCGAACTTGTGGTAGATCTTGTAGCTAAAGAAGTCCTCGATATAAGAAATTCTTAGCTAGTATTACGATAAGTAGTAGGAGAATATAAGTGCATAAGTTTGACTTTATTGCCTTATTATACTATTACCGTTCAACTAATGGAATTCTTTGATGAGGTTGAAATCTAATATATTCCTCGAGAATAGAATTGGGAAGAGAATAGACTTTCTTAAACTTCCTTTGGGGTAAGGATGTCTAAGGAGTTGATTCATAAATGTGTTATTATACATCAAAGTCTCTCTATTTATAAACGAGGGATTTGTTTAGGAGTTTTTAACATGGATAAAGGGATCATTTAGGATTGGAGGGATGAGATTAGAGACTTTTTGAAGAATTTTAGTAATAATGTTCCTCTTAAAATTAAGTTGTAAGCAATTTTTATTGACTAAGAGAATCATATTTCATCAAAGCAATGATGAACTTCTTTTAACATGTTTAGGGATGCCTAAGAAATTAACATTAATAAAGCAAGTTTATAAGGGGGTATGTTGTGCTCATCAATCTATAATTAAGACGAGATGACTCATTAAACGTCATGGTTATAACTAGCCTTCAATATTAAAGGATTATCTATCCCATGCAAAAGGTTGCTATCAATGTCAAAAGTATGGGAGAGTACAACAAATTCTTACCCACTACATTATTAATCCATGGCCATTTAGGGATTGAGCCTTTGACCTTATTACAAAAAAAATACCCACCTTCCTTTAAAAGTTATAATTTTATTTTGTTAGCAATAAATTATTTTACTAAATTAGTGGTGGCTAAGCCCATGAAAGGTTGAACAAACCGATGTAATGAAGCTCACTAAAGAGTAAATTATTCATCAATTTGGAATTCTACAATCAATAACAGGTGACCAGGGTACCATTTTTACATCTCAGAAAGTGAAAGATTTTTCCTTGGATTATGGCATGCAATTATTAAATTTGGCTCCTTACTATACTCAGGCTAATGGATAAGCCGAAGTGTTGAATAAAGTAATAGTTAAAATTATGGACAAGATGTTAGAGGAGAATTCTAAATATTTGCAATGGATTTTGTTTGAGACATTATGGGCATCAAACTTCTAAACATACGACTATAGGGGTTAGTCCTTTTACTTTGACCTATGGCTATGTTATTGTTCTCCCTATGGAAGTAGTAATCCCATATTTAATATTGCTAAGAAGAAAACTTTAAACATTTTTTAGTATTCTGATGTGATGGTGATTAAATTAGAGGATCTACCCCAAAAAAAGGTGCAAAATTTTACAATAAAAGAATTCATAAATGAACATTTCTAAAAGGTTATTTGGTGTGGAAAGTAATTTTGCGACCTGGAATGAAAGATAGAGAGTGGGGGAAGTGGTCCCTTAATTAGGAAGGGCCATTTAGAATTTATAGGGTTTTAGAAGGTAACACCTATTAGATATCTATACTAGAAGGAAAATGTTATATACACTTTATTAATGGAAAATAGTCCTTTATGCCCACTTTGTAGCAAATATCAAGCGTAAAAGAATAAGAATAAATTTATGCAAAAAATTAGTAAAAAATAAAATAACCGTTCAAGCAGTAACTATTCTAAAGAACATAAAATTCAAAACCAAATAGGCTAACTTATGGTCAATTATTCATAAATGGTGTAGGGAATTCAAAGTTGATCTAAGTCAAAAGATTGGATCTCATCTTATTGTTTAATTTCGGAAACTTAATCTTCTTTAGCTTGTTGGGCTTGTTGTTTCTAAAGGTTGACTTCTTCCTTTTATAGCACTAATGATTTTCTTAACTCTTTAGTTACCTGATTAACTTTGTTGAATTCCTGATTAAGTTGCCTTTTTTTCCCTATTTTAAAGTCTCTTGCTTCTACCTAATTAACTTGATGGCTCTCTCATGTTCAACAATCTGATCCTTTAAGGAGTTGAGTTCTTTCTTTAGTTCTTAAATCTGTGCTAGGAGATTTTTACTTTTAGCTTACTCTGCTTCATAATCCTCTTGGTGTTTCTACAAAATACTTAGTTTCATAGAGTAGACAAATTAATCATCATATAATTTCTCAAAGGAGGAAAATACTTTTCAATTTTATTCAGAAGTCCTCTAATAGCAGGCAACAAGGTCATAAAACCCAAATAAGATAACACACTTAGAAAATAGTTGTATTGAATTTCAATCAAGAATTGGAGTTTTTTCTACATTGTGAGCTTCAGTGACTCTCTGAATCTTCCCAACTCCTCACAATTAGTTGATGACACAGCATTGGAATGATTATTAGGCGAGATGTCTAGAAAGTTTAGATCAACACTTCCTTAAAAGTTGTTTTTGCTATCTAAACATCTCCTACCTACAAGATATAAAGGAGCTTGTTAACAATTTTGGAATTTCTGTAAATAAGGAGGGAATTCTTGCTTTACCTTTGCTGAAGTGACTTTTGCATTCTTTGGTTCCAAGGAACTTCAAACTTTCCTAGATTTTGGTTCATGTGAGAGGGAAGGAGGTAGCATATATGATGTTTGGTCACCTATAAAAGAAGATTGAAGGTATTCATTTATCTTAATAATAAAATAAAAGAAATTAGAAATGATTAAAGTACAATCACTGATGTCTTCCATAAACTTCTTAAGAGAGAAAGAATTTTTATCTTTAATGGAAGTTTCCCCAGTAATGGGCATTGTGACTTCAACTTATTTAATTAGCTTAGTAGTAAAGTATCTTGATTTTCTAGTATATTTCTTCAAGGGTGGTGTCTTATTTTCACGGAGCTGAAAGCTGATGGAGACTTCTCTTTGAATTTCCTTTTAGTAGCAAAACTTACAGCTACTTTACTTCTTTTTGGGAAGTAGTCTTTTTCTCTTCTTTGGCTTCAACATCTAAAATTTTTAAATTCTGACTCAATAGAAGTCAGTTATAGAGATCAAAATTGAATGATTTATAAAAGACTAGAGCAATAAAAGTACTTTTAAGGATTGCAAAATATAAGTGATAAACCAACTGCTAGTAGCTCTTTTGTAACCAAAGATTATAGGCTTTTATATCGGTGTCACTTGCCACAAAAATCTTAAACGTCAAAGTATGATAATGCTATAAAATTTCATATAAGAATTTATTATCAATAGTAATAGCTTTGAAGGGGAATCTTATTGGAAAGTCCAAAAGGTGGACGATAAGGGGAATTCCTAGGAATAGACTAAGTTACCAGCTCTAGAGATAAGGAAGATATATTTCAAATCCCAAAGCCGTGATAAAAAGGGTCATGCTTCAAAGCCTTGTCACCACCTACTACAAGGACTCTTGGATTGGTTAGGAAAGCAAAAGTCCTTGATAAATAATGGAGTAAAAGCAGACAAAAGGCTTGAAAATTTTTAGCCAACTAGGCCTTCTACATAGGTTCTCAAAGGGGTTGAGTTAGTCTATAATCGAACAGAACCGCCATTTTTCCATACAGGAAGGAACCTTTGATAGGGCAAATAGAGAACAGAGGACTCTTCCTGGCCATTTCATAACAAGCTACATCAAGTACGAAGTGTAAAATAATTAGCTCATAAGGATCGCCATTGGAGAAGGGCAGTCACTCATTTTTATTCTTAAACTAGCATTCTTAAGACCAAAGAGTGGGGTGGAAAGGAAGGGAAGAATATCCATACTATATTTGCTAGATATACTTGTTGAAAGATGAAGGCCAAGAAAATCTGGGAATTTAGAGTCCCTAGAAGGAAGGCCTTCTTTATCCCTAAGTTTTGGAAAATAAGTGAGTATCCAAAGTTGGACAAACCAAATACTTAAATTAAGCCTTTAAAGAGGTAGATTGGATAAACACCTTCCTAAATTCTTGTAAAGGAATCCCAAAAAAACAAAACCTAGAGCAAAAACCTACCTAAGGCTACTACTTTACAGAAAAGTAGGAATTTTAGATATGGTTTATTATTCACTAGGAAAAAGACAAACTTATTAAAAAAACCTAAATAAACTTAGTATGCTCTTATTAAGAGATATTATTCTTAAAAGAAGCATAACTATTGATTAGGCTAGAATGAGAAGAATATTTGAAGGCATTATGATCTAAACCAGAAGTTTCCTTAACTAAACAAATAAAATCATCTTTAATAATAAGTAAGGTGGTTAAAAGGAAAACATATTTAAATGGGATAGAGGCATGGTTGAAAGGAAAACTAAAAGAATTGCAGGAAGGATTACATAATTTGAGGATAACAAATATCAAATTAGGTTGGCAATTTAGTAGGTTTTTAGATAGAGCTATCAATAGGAGAAATCTTTGCTTATTTAAAAAATGGTAAGACGGGTATAGTCTATCTATCTATTTGACCTATTAGTCTACATTCTTTGGCCATGGTTTTAAGAATTCTAGGGCTTTTGAAAAGGTTCTAGTAGGAAGTTTGATTTATTTACCTCTCTTATGTATGGGAGAGATGGTTAAAGAGATCTATAAAATAAGGGAACTTTGATGGTCAAAGGCAACCCTTGCTTATGATCAATTTGCAAAATACTTCCTTGAATGCCAAAAAAAGTAGATTTAGATGAAAGAATTAAAAGAAAGTCCATAAAATGTTTAAGGTTTAGATGCATTTAACCTTAATTTATTAAAGTTAGGTGTGATTCTGTAGGACTGGAGACTATTTCAAATTTTATACTTTGTATGAAGAATGAAATTTAGAAAAAAAATTAGTCGAATATGTTAATAAAGGAAAAAGAGAAGTTAAAAGATTACATCTGTAGCATTTAACTTGACAAAGTTACTGGAAGATGAAGAACATGCATGATGTCTGATAAGCATAATAAAAGGAGAGTTCACTGGGTCTTGGAGGAATTTATGAGGAAGAGAAGAAAGAAAGCATGGGGTTAGCAGAGAATATGGAGTTTCTTGGAGTTTAAAGTAGTAAATGGTCGAAAATGGGGGGAAGGCTAAAAGGTCTTTAATAACATATATTTGGTTTGTTAAACAAAAAATATATAGGGGACAATTGTTGATAGCCATTTGGCCTAAAAATTGGAAGGCCCAGTTATTAGGATTTCAAGAAGTTAACTACATTGTTTAGAAATTCTTAGATATAAGAATTAGTGAGGAAGTTTAGGAATTGGGAGTCAAGACACTTAAATCATGAATAATGTGTGCTTTAAAAAAACAATGAGGTATTGGTAAGCAATTAGTCAAGACGCGACCATTATTTGGAGATAGTTAAAGGTTAAGTGATCACAAGGAAACTATTTAGGATGGTTAAATTTGAGAGGGTTGTATAAACACACCAGCATCACAAAATAGGAGACGTATACAGAATCAGAGACATTACTTAGACAAAAAACTTTGTCATAGTTTCAAATTTCTAGCTACTTTATACTCATCCTTTATTTAAATAAAGTTATCTTTTTAATTCAAAATTTAAACCCCAATACTCCTTATCATTAAGGAATTTTTAAACTTAGAATTCCATTCTCTCAGTTTTACAAAGACCACTTATATGTATTTTTAGGAGAATTCTTCCCTGGCACACTCAAAATCTAGGTTGGTCGTAGAAAGTGATCAACACCAACCTAACCAAAAAATGTTCCCTAGTAGCACACCTTCTTTATAATTTCTAACAAAGATTGATATCTTAAATACCCCGTTATGGTACATTGCTTGATAATTGGAATATTTCATAATCACCACCACCTTTTTATAATTGAGTTAATCTTAATTGGATAGGCTGAGGGCAAACGATGGGTAGACATTTGCAAGCCAGGTTGTATTAATACTGACCCCTGTTCTTTAACATCAAACTCACAAGAATTGATGTTTTTTATTTTGGTGGCTTGGGAACTTGCATTCTTGAGAAGATTAAGGAGTTGAGGGCTAATTTTTAACTTTCTGAAGGTGGAGCATATGAAGCACAAACAACCACGATGTAATAAGGTTAAATAAACATTTTAGGGTTAGGTTGATTTTAGGAATTTTTAAAAATTTGATACTTTTAATTTATTAAATAATTAATTTCGTATTTGGTAAAATTAAAATATGTGTCAACCAGATGAAAAAGAAATTTAATGTGACTTACCATATTATCAAGGATAACAGAGAACTCAACATCAGGCCATTTTACTATAAATTAAAAGTTTGAGCATTTTAGCGCCATTTTCTAAAGTTTGGTTAGTATTGAAAAATTGAGTAAAGTTTAGAATTTTTTTACAATAAAGCCTAAATAAATTGATTAAACTAAGTAAACATCAAATATAAGCTCATTTATAATTACTTTAATTTTTTTAGGATCTAAAAGGTTATTCCCTTTGATATGTTTAAGGATGACAAACTAGTTAAAACCTAATTTGACATGATTCAAACTGATTTCAAGTCAATAGGTTTTTTCAGAATTGAGAAAATTCACATTAGACTCGAGTTTTTATGTATAAAATTTTTTGACTTTAATTCAAGCTTAGACTTATGGATTTCAACTCACCGAAGCCTAAATATATCAAAAATATTGTTATTTTAGTTTTAAATAAAATTATATTAGTTAATAATAAGCACATTTAGGATAAATGGCTTCAAACCCAACTAGACAAAGTTAAGTCCAGAAGTCCAATCCTTTGTGAGATTTATGATTAAGACAATAATTCAAATATAATATTTATAAAGTTACTTTCTTCCTCCTTGTATTTTCACTTACAATATAAGAAATCCCAATTCCCTTATTAAAAGTGAAAAAAATAAAGAGTGACTTTATAAATAGAGTACTTAAGTTTGTATCATTTACAAAACTTTAAGGAGTTTGACTTTTGGACTTGATGTACCCTAATTAGTCTAGGAATATTTACTATTTTTTAAAATATTGGGCTTTTGATCTATGGACTATCTAACACTTATTTAAAGTATTAGGCTTTTAGGCTTAACTGGGCATAATTAGGCTTGGCCTAACCCAATTAAGTCTAATTAAAGCTTAATTGGGATAACCTTACTCCTTTGTTTCTTTGAAAAAGTAAGGAATTATATTAACAATAAGATGTCCACACATGAGAACGTGAATAATAAGCAAATACAAGGCAACGACAACATTTCAATAATCATCAATGACAACATTTTAGCAAACATCAACATCTTTAGATAAAGCAGCGACAATTTTTAAACACCAACAACATACAGGGTGTTTGACAAAAATGGGGTGAGATCATGTCTTACCCTATTCACCCAACCCTACCAAATTAGGGATTGGGTGACTGGAATCTCTGATTTCGGAAGAAGTGCTTCAACCAACAGATGATTTCTAGGGTAACCTCTTGAACGTCCTCCCAACTTTTGGATCCGAAGCTGTTCTCATATTGGTTGGAGTGTTTAAAGCTAGTAGACATGCACTACACATCTAAAGGGGAAAAATCCTCTTTTCCAAGTATTGACATGGAAAGTTTATCGATCTGCTTTTTCAAGAGATGGTTAGCCCCTTATATATATGAATTGATTCTCCACGATGAGGCTAGAATAGGGCAAACTCTTTCTATCCTAATAGAATATAGTAGTTTCTCTTTGATTCCACCGATTAAGCAGTAGAGAACCTCATTTCTGGAACGTGCAATGTTCTGAAAATGTCTGATGTTTCTCTCTCGCCAAATCTCCTTGATGAAGGAGGAGAAGGAGATGACATAAATCTGTTGATTGTAGCTAGGAGTATAGTTCAACTACATAAGCCAATCAAGAGCTTCCACAAAGGTTGTACCTATATTAGAAATAAGACACAACTCCTAAATCTTCTCCTATATGTACTAAGAAAAGGGGCAGCCAAAAAAAAAGGTGATTCTTTGATTCTTCCTCTATCTCACAGAGGAAACAAATAGAAATGGAAGTAATATAATGCATTCTATCCATTGTGCTTAGCTTGTTTACCACAGTAAGCTATAGGAGAATGGACTAGCTAGGCATGAGTGACTTGTGCAAAATGATAGGATACCATATCTGCCTAGAATTGTTCTGATTCTTCCACTTCCTAAATTTTGCGATGTTGAAGGTGTTTGAAGGAAGATTGAAACATTGGAATATGTCCTCTATATGTAAGTTAGGTTGGTAGTTAGGAGTGAGGTACTGCAATTCCGATGGAATGTTCCATTGGCCCCTTAGCATGATGGAATTTACCTTCAAGTTGATAGGAAATCCGTTCCAAAACTGAAGAGCTTGTGGAGATCTAATTAGGGGGCCTTTACCTGTGCAACTATTAAACTATAAATAGGCCTTTTCACTATTTCCAACCTTACAAAACACCAAAGGTTCTAAGATGGGTCTTAGCTTCAAGAGTTGACTCAAGGGCTAAGAAAAGGAAGGTTTTACTGGGATAGACCAAAGGCTAGATCCTTTCAGGATATAGCTACAGAATCATTGGATCCATAGAGATTTCTTGTCCAATAGGATATTCCATAGATTTTTTATTAACGCTGATCTATTAAAAGTGGCAGTAGAGATCAATCCTAACCTCCCCTCTTCTTTCCTTTTGCAAACTTCTGATCATTTATCCTTAGCAAAATGTTTATTCGAGTTTAAGTTTCCCCACAGAAATCTTCTAAAAAGCTTCTCTATGGTTTTGATAACTCCTTTAGCTAATGATATGATGGAGTGCCAGTAAACATAAAGGGAATTTAGAATAGATTTGATAAGTTGCAACCTCCCACCAAAAGATAGAACCTTATTAGACGACATACTCATTCTTCTTTGTATTTTTTTCTATCAAGGGAAAGCATTCAGAGAATTGTATTCTTTTTGTGGTAATAGGTAGACCTAGGTAAGTTAAAGGAGCTGGCTTCCTACTCATCCCTGTGATTGTGTAGATTCTATTTTCCATCATAATAGCAGTGGCAGCTAGAATGAAATGACTTTTTGTAAGGTTAAACTCTAAACCTAAGGTCTTTGAAAAAAGACAGTGTCGATATGAGCAATTCAAAAAATTTACCATGGGCCTTAGAAAAAAGCAACAGGTCATCAACAAAAGCATAAGTCCTTATTATTACCCACCTTCTGATGAATCAATTGACGTAGGTCTCTATGCATATGATAAAGAGATAAAGGGAGTTGGGATCTCCTTATCTCAATCCTCTTTCGCTCTTAATATCAATTGGCATACCATGAACTAAAATAGAGTAAGATGGAGTGATAATACAGGCCTCAACTTATCTGACAAACATATTTGGGAATCCTAAAAATTGTAAGGTCTGAAGGATAAAATCCCATTCCACATGATTAAAAGCTTTCTTGAAATCCACTTTTATGATACAATTAGGCAGGCTATTCTTCTTATGATACCCTTTCATCAGTTATTGGACAATAGAAATATTATCCCCAATTCTTCTACCATGTAAAAAGGCACTTTAATTATCAAAGATCAGTGAATCCAAGACTAATTTTAGCCTATTTGCTAATATTTTAGAAATTACCTTTCAAAGGAAGTCGGTGAATGCAATAGGCCTATAGTCATCTAAGGAAGAAGAACAAGAGGATTTGGGAATAAGAAAAATATAAGTTTTATTGATCTCCTTTAGTAGTACTACCTTAGAGAAGAATTCTAGAATTGGTCTTTTTACTATAGGACCAGTTTCCTATCATGTCTTTTAAAAGAAGTATCCATTAAATCTATCGGGTCTAGGAGATTTATTAGGATGCATTTGAAACACTACCTCTTTTATTTCTTTCTCCTCCACTGGATTAATAAGTGTTGCAGTTTGCTCTTAAGAGATCTTATTTTATGTGAAGGAGCAAAGAGGGATAGTAGTTGCTTAAGTATGAGAAGAACAATAGAAACTTTTAAAGTAACTCTCTGCTTCCTTTAGAAGGTCTTTTCGTTGAGAAATTTCCTCTCCATCTTGTAACTTGATGGAATAGATTCTATTTGCATTTCTTCTAGCTAAATTCAAATGTAAGTTTTTTATATACTATTTCAATATCTTTATTAACACTTGATGGATTCTCTGAGATGCAAAGTGTTTGCTTATGATGTTGGTGATGGCTAAACTTACGCTTTGTTGACAACTGGTCGATATTTTAAGTGTGGTGGATTCAGTTCTTTTGAAACTCGTTGAGCATGATGACCTCCGAATTAGTTATTGATGCATAATAGCTTTCCACGGGGTTTACCAACCTTTAAAGACACTCTATTTCAGATATCCAAAGAACCAAGCATCCTTGCCGACAAGTTTTCATGCCATCCGTGTTTAAGTCTGGCTTATGAATACACATATATTCCCACTGAGGTTGTAACATCCTACTATCATAGAGTATATACTCTTACATCCAAAGGAAATTCAAGTACATATCCTATGATAATGGTATGTTACAACAAACATAATCTCTTAAATGGCATCATAAAGAATACACAATACTTAAAACCACAACTCTTCATATCATTTATTCACAAAAATTTACATTGCAGTCATTAAAACAAATATTTAAATTATCAAACATGAGAAAGTTCCTTTATACAAAAGTTCTAAATGTGAAAGAAACTACATAATACAATCTACAACTCCTCTGATGTCAACTGACAGACCTTTGAGCCATATCTTAATCCAAAATGTTCCTCTAAAAAGTTTTAGGAACTAGGTCTCTTGTCTCACACCTGAAAAGCCACGTTACCATTTTTGATGAGTTTTGCGAACTCAATGAGTGAACCATCATTGATGATCTTACTCTAGTCAAATACAAAAATATCACACAACCAACCAATTTCACAACATTTTCCACCTCAATAAGATATAATGAATGTCACACATTTCGAATACGTTCTTTCAGAACATGTATAATCCAATTAATCACATTATCATGGCATATCACTTTATCATCACAATTTCATAAAAGGCTTCATAATCATATATTTCATAATCATAAATATATAAATGCAAAAAGCATATGAGACTCTAGACTCGTTATTATTTGTTATGACCGAGTGCCTTTCAGATATAGAGACAGATATTGGCCCATTGGGCTCAGTCAGATACAGAAATCACAGAGCAAAGCTCTATATACATAATTCTAAGCTTAAAGCTCTTTCAGACTGGCTACTCTGATCACAACGCCTTTATCTAAACATGCATTTTATGAAATGCATCAAGTAATATAATATGTCATCAAAAACATTTACTTATGATGCATAGATAGAATATCAGATTCATTAGACCTCAATTCGACATTCCACTTTCGTTGAGTATTTAGAAATCGTTCAGATTTCAGATGCAAACAAATATCATTGAGATTTCATATGCAAATAGAAAAATTCCAATAATTCTCGAATATCAAACTCCTCAAACCATTAAAGTCCAGAATTCACATATAGATCATAAACAATTCAATACTTGGAAGTTAAATAGAATAAATCAATCATAGGAAGATGATCTAGATTGACTCACAGTATGCTCCAACTTATGCTATTGCCTGGATGGTCCGACAATGTCTAAATGGCTTTCTACTTTAGCATCTAAAATCATACAATTCACACATAATTTACATTACAAAGTTGATCAATCAAATACATATTAATTTGTGCACATATAAACATATGTCATGTTCAATGCATGCTCAATTGACTTTTCCCGAGTATGTAACCTTATTCAAATTTCTTAACCATTCAACAACATACTTTGTATACTACCATTTTGCAATAAGGTTTGTACCTTTAAATTAGCTTGATTGACTCCAAATTCATCAAGCATACTTTACATTAATCCTTGAACTTTTCCGTGATCAAAAAGCTTCTTATAATACACACAAAATTGGTACTTTACATATGAAATTTTAGAAAGCTAAATCTATACATTCACTAAAATTTTTCCAGCAACATATACTCATACATTCACCCAATTCCCATTCAACAGTACCCTATGTTCTTGAATATCCATTCATCCATACCTTATACACATTATTCATGTACTAACGATCATATTTGCATTAAAAGAATTCATTTATTCCTTTAACAAATCAGATTTTCCAGATTTGAACGCAACACGTCAAAACAGTCCCTTCTTTAACTTATAACTTTAATTAACTATATAAACTTATCAAGATATCGTCTCACCAAACTGTTTCATAAAAGCATTAATAAGACATCAATAATCATTTTTAATGTTTTATATTTTGACTAATTCGAGCTCTAAAGTCCCTAAAACTTAGGAAATAACATAAGGTTGCTACATAGGGGTCTGTCACAGGCAGTATTAGGAAAACAAGCATACCTCAAGCTCTAGTTGCTCTTGAATCAATCCACTTATAGAGAGATCAAGATAAGATCTATATCTACAACTTTCATTCTTTGAGTTTCTTCAAATTCATGCCCTAAAGATATGTAAAATAAGTCAAAAGAGGAAGATGAAATTGAAACCAGAATTTCGACCTACAGCTCTAATTTTCTAGATTTTCTTACACTTTATACGAAAGTTAAAACATCCTCTTTATAGTTCATCAATTATACCTCTATTAGGCCAGAATCATACTCCAATTCCTCATCAATAACCTCTCCAATTACAGTTCAAAATTATTCAATTAACAGCTCACAAACCCTAGTCTTTTATGCTTCAAAATTCAAACCAGAAATCTATCTTACATTATCATGCATATAGGTCTAATTCTTTCTCAATTTAAGTACAATCTTTTGACAAATTTCTCTGGAATAAATCCACCTTCTTTATGCATTAAATTCCAGTAAAATACATCCACATAATGCCCTATACTCCACGGTTTCCATATACCAAAAACAAAACAGAAAAACTTCCAAATTTATGCAACATTTTCCAGCACATATCTTCACCAATATCACATGCATTTCATTCCAATTCAAGCACCATTATTAAATCATTTGTTATGCCATAAAACTCATATTGTTACTTACCTATTATGCTTCCAATTTAACACAAAATTCTAGATTAACCAATCTTCCCAAGCAAGCAAAAATCAACGCAGTTCTAAGGTGAAAGTAAGCTGGTTTTTTCAGACATCAAGGTGAAGACAAATTTGAACATATTTCTTGGCTATTTGGTGTGGTTTTCATGCAAAACTTTAGCTAGGGTTAAGAAAAAAATATAGAGAAAATTTGAGGGAAATAGCAGAAACATTGTTGCTGGAAGTTGCTCCATCATCATGCTAGGTGTCAACTTCTAAACTCACCATATGTATTAAGGCATGTAATACATTTGGCTAATTAATCAACTGCCATTAATCCACATATTTGGTTGCCATTTGTCCCCTACTAAATCAGTCCACATGTCATTCCAAGATTTGTCCACATTTCACATAATAATTGGTCCAATTGTCATTTAATTACTAGTCCATTTGTCACACATTTAACTATGTCAAATGTCACTCAATTTTAGGCTTAATCATCCTAATTTCCATATATCAATTTTTCTTATCACTTGAAATTTTTTGTAGACCAAATGTACATTTAATTCATTAATCTCTCAATCAATAACATTTAATTCCAATTTACTAATTGAAATCCAAACATACCAAATTTCAAGATATTCCAAATCACAATTCACATCATGTTCACTTAACATCTTGCATATCCTAGACATGTCAATTGAGTGCATATGCTAACTTGTAATGTGTACAAATATCAATTCGTGTATGAATGCTAATATTATCCATGTATATACAATACTTAATCTAGGGTTGAACCCTAAGCATATACCAAAAAATAGGATATTAGAGAGGTCATATTAAATATCACATCAAATGCATGCTTTTAAGAATCCTAAATACAATATAAGCAATACAAAGATTGTTATTCTATATAGTAGGTTTCGTAAAAGAACATTAGGTTTCATAAAAGATGCATTGTTAAAGCTTCAACAACTTTCGAAGTTGATAAGTCATGCACTTTTTTTAGAGCCTCTGGAGATAGAATGTTAAAAACTATGAAATTCCCCTGATGTAACAATTTAGAGAATGTCACAATTAGTGTGCCAAATTATTAAATTAAGAGGTAATGTTCTACAAAACTAAGTTTAAGCCACTAGAAACAAATTTAGAAGAGGAGTGAGTGAGAAAAATCTTACAATTTCAAACAACGTTCTATCCTATAATTCAAGTTGCCATAGATGCAGCTAGGAGTATAAGACTAAAAGTAGTTGCTTCTTTCTGTGATGAGGGGAAGGTAATGTAATTACATTATAATTCCTTTGAGACAGAAGTGAGGCCTGCATTAATAAGTTGCTTCAAATAAAATGGAAATTGATGATTAAGAATGTCTCTGTAATAAATATTTACTTAACTATGGCTACCATTCTTTTATTTGTTAATATAACCCTATGCTCTATCAAGATCAAAAAGTGATAGATTTATGTCAACTTTGCTTACAATGGAATCCAAATAGTGAGTTCCTTTCATAAGTTTCCCTTTTGAAAACTTCTTGATAAAAGGGATTAGAGATACCAAAATTTGGAAATTATGAGGACATAGCAAGATCCTTAGATTAGATGAATCCCTATAATTTATGGTCATATAAAAAGCAAGCTTTCGCATCTGATGATGCAAATCTTTAACTAGTTTAGCTGCTAATTTTGATTCAAATAAGAGACGAACTTAAATAATTTGCTTATTTGAAAGTTCTCTGAGTGTTAAAGAGATTAGCGTTGAGGCTCTCCAAAATTCAATTTGATTTATTACTATCCAAAACAATTACAAAAGATCTTGGAAATGGGGCCATGACACTTTAACTCTAAACCTTTATTATTGCAGGGATGGAAACTAGGCATCATAATTAAAGACCTGAGTCACAAATAGATTCCTATTTTAGGAATATATTCACAATATACCCCTGAAATACTGGACTACTAGAGGGTTGAGCCATTTAGGGGGGCTTTATTCTTTTGTTTATATAAGATTATTGTCATACTAAAATGGATCAACTTTTCCAAAATTTGCATCTTGGTGGTGGCATTTCAAGATTTACTTGAAGTAATACCTATAATGAAAATTGATGAGAGAGGAAACTTATTTGAAGATCAAATGATAGTCACTTATAACTGGAAACCTGGAAATTTGAAGCCAAAATAGTCTTGGGTCACTACTAGGAAGAAATTTAAGATAGGTGAATTCAAAGAATTGAATCAACTAGATGAACTAGTGGAAGATGATCCAAACCCAACAAATCACAAGGAAGTATCGAAGCTGAGGAAGCATCCAAAGGAACTATGGATAAAGCAAAAATGCAATTTCCTACAGTCCAAACCGAAATTCACTGAGGGAGATATAGATAGCGGAATCATACAGAGAACACTTAAGAAACCCCACATAGCCAATACCTTTAAACCATTGCTTTAGGAAGCCCAAATTTTCTATAAAGCTTTAGAGGAGATTATGATTGACTCTAGATTTAAGAGGGTTAGAAGGAAAAGCTCTGAGTCGAAGAAGAGATCTTTGATATCTTAGACCTAATGCCTATATTATTATGGAACATTAGAGGGGTCAATTGCCCTAATAAGCAAATAATGGTAGCAAATCACATTTGGAAACCAAAACCTTTTCTGATTGGTCTCCAAAAAATAAGAATAAAGGAAAATAATAGAATTAAGCCTCTATTTTTAAGGAGAATTGGAATTTCCTTACAAATCACAACTGTTATCATAATGGTAAAATCGTTATAGCATTTGAAAAAAGGGAGATAGAAGCTCAACCAATTATAGTGGAGTAACAGTTAATCCATCTAACATTCAAGAGGAAGAGCACTAATGTAAGTTTCTAGGTCTTAATCATTTATGCTTTTAATCATAGATTTTAAAAAACATATTTTTTGAACTATTTGAGTATAATTATAAGTGGAAAGAAGGAACCTTGGATAATTACTAGATATTTTAATTGCATATTATATGCTAGTGAAGTAGAAGAGAGAACCATTTGCCTAAGGAACTATATAGATGAGTTGAAGGATTACATAAATCAAATTCAATTTATAGATTTAAAGATAGAGGGTTAATTATTGATATGGAATAACAAACAATAAGGGCACTGGTTGATTAGAAAGAAGCTTGAGAGGGAAATGGTTAATAGGACTTCGCTATAAAATTTCACTGAAAGTAAAGCCTCCTTCAATAGTAATCTCTCATCTAACTATAGTCTAATACTCATTTAAAATATTTTCTTCCAACAAAGAAAGTGTTTTCCCTTTATATTTAACAACTTTTTAATTGGATTGGAAGGGTTTAATATAGTTATTACTAAGGGAGTTAACGCTAGAATAATTGACAATATAATGTACACCTATATAAGGAAGTTAAAGATTATCAAAGTGGATTTACAGCTGTTGAAAAAAATCTATGGAGGATATCACTCACTAGGTAATTACAAAGGCAAAAGAGGAACTAGCTAGAATATAAGATAAAATATACAGTGAACCTCAAAATGAGCAGTTTAGGAACAAAGAAACTGTAGCTTTATATCACCACACAAGAATATTGAGGTAAAGGGCTAGAGAAATTTGGTTAAAGGAAGATGATAGAAGTAAAAACATTCTATCATAGGGCCATATTAGAAAGAAGGAACATAAACAAAACAACCTCATTAAGGGATGAGAATGATGTAATTATCACCAATAAAGAGGAGTTATAGGGTAAGGCCTGTAAATGTTTCTGCAACACTATAGGCATACGATTTCATATACTATAAAGGATCTGAAGATCATTATCAACTACCAAATTTTCAATGAAATAGTACAAAGATTAATTCAACCTTTTGCGACATGTTTGGAATCAATTCAACCTTTTAAGACATATTTGGAATAGGTTTTTGTCTCCTAGCCCCATAAAAGCCCAAGGAATAAATGACTATAATGCTCATTTATGATAATAAACATGGAATTAGACTTAGCCTATAGTTATAGAAGCTATGCTTGAGTTTTTCAGGAAGAGTAGTATGTTATAGAATTAAATAAGACTTTTATTTTCTTGATTCCTAATGTGAATTTTCCAAATACCATCAAAGATTACAAACATATATCTTATTGTAATGTTTTTTACAATATCATAGCCTATGATGCTCACTAATAGACTTAAGCCAATCATTAAGCAAATAGCTTATAGATCCCAAAAACCCTTCATAAGAAGAAGATTCATTGGAGATAACATTCTCCCAATGAATGAATTGTTAAAAATGTATAATAAATGCCAAATAGATAGGAATTATACTATAAAGGTGGATTTCTAGAAAACATTTGACTCCTCAGATTGGGCCTTCCTACTAAATACTTAAAAGTGTTTGGATTTCTTAACTGCTTCATTAATTAGGTTGGTCATTATGTTAGCATATAGGATCTTAATTAATAGTGAACTAATAAAAATAATTATGAGAGGTAGGGGATTTAGGCAAGGGGATCCTCTATCCCCTTACCTACTCATACTAGCCATAGAGGTCTTATTAAGGTTAATTAGGAACCTAGTATAAAGGGGAAAGATCAAACTTCATTCAAACTGCATAGCTCAAAAGATAGTCTCACTTTCCTTTATAGATGATCTTTTACTATTCTCCAAAGCAATAACTAATTTTATTTCTTCATCAGTAGGAGCCTTGAAGTCCTTTAAGGAGCTATCTAGACTATTTATAAACAAGATTAGGAGCCAACTCATAATCTCAAATGGGGTAGAAACACAAGCTAATTCTCTAAACTGTCTAATTAAATTAAAATGGAGTAAACCATTAATCTACTACCTAGTAATTCTTATAAAAATAAAGGACCATCTCTCTAAGACTTCAAAACACTATTGGAAAAGATACATGGTAGACTAGTATGCTATAAAAGTAGGTTATTACCATTGATTGTCAAAATTCAATTCGTGAGATCAGTCCTAAATAATTTTTACATATATTAGACATCACATATTTGGTTCCTTAAAGAGTTGATTAAGGCTATCAATAAAGTATTAAGTAGATACATATGGCATAGTAAAGCAAATGAAAATCCCTAATCAAGGTCACATTGTAGGAGGCTTACAAGACTAGAAAAAAAGGATTAGGAATCTTAGTTCTAAGGGTTTCTAGTTAAGTTCAAATCCTTAAAATGGTACAGAGGCTAATAACAAGCAAAGATTCACTATGGGTAAGATGGGTGCACTCCTATTATGAAAATTAAGGCAATTTTTAGAGATATGAAGGCAAACCAGAGTCATCTTAGTAGTCTTAGCAATCAGGCTCGAGGACCCCTAAATCTTTTTAAAATATTACCCAAACTTGAGCTCAAGCCCAAGTTTGATTGGGTTTGAGGCTAGACAGCTATAAGAAAAACAATGTCTTTTATAAAAAATCATGTCATTTTTTCATTTTTAATGTAAAAATAATAAAAATCAGGACGAGCCATGGTTAAATCGAACTTTGTACTACCTGAGCCTGATCAAACTCAACCTCGAGCCTAGGTAAACCCAGCTCGACTCGACCCCATTACTACCCCTGTATCTTGGAACCTAAAGCATATAATGGCACTTAAGCAATAACATATAAGGGACTTCCTATGTAAAATTAGTAATGGATCCACTGGCTAATTCTAACATGATAACTGGTCCACCTTGGGAACATTATTAGAGGTCAAAAGAATGAGGACCTTAAGGAATGAAGTAGGTGATAAAGCCATAGTACATAAGGCAATTACACTCAACAATCAAACCATTTCATTTCATTATGTAGTAGCCAATTATTGATATCAATTTGAGGATCAAATACTATGGAAACATCACCAATCAGGCAAATTTACAAATAAAACATATAGGAAATTATTAAGGAATAACTCAATTTATGTGTCATTGCCCAATCTTGTCTAATACCAATATGCATGTCCACGTGCCTCAATCAAAATGTGGTTTCTCATCAAGGGGAAGCTTAACACCACAAATAAGTTACCCAAATCTATGAATATTTCAAATAAATGTGTTTTGTATAAAGACAAACTAGAAATGATGGGCCATATCTTTGAATGTAACTACTCATGATTGATTCTAATAAGGGTTATGCAATTAGGGGTCATGTAATTGTGGAATTGGAAAACGAAGGAGATACTCACTTAGTGTTGTAGAAATGGAAATAGGAGAGACCCTGATTGGATTATCTTTGAATTTGAATTATGAAACATTGTGAATTCAATATGTCTAGAGAAAAATCAACACATATTCAGGAAAAGGGTGAAATAAGTGGAGAATCTGATTTATGCAATATTGAACAACAAACGAAAGCAAATCTTGATTCCTAATATTGATAGGAATTGCTCCTTGGATTTGGTTCGAAGGTGGAGACCACCTAGGCTAGAAATTAGGTAGTTTTAATGAAATGCAACATGAAAAGACTGAAAACAAAAGTAGAAATTGATTAAAACAGTGTCGATATTGGCTAGGAAGTGCGTTATATAATGATGTAACAATTGTGATGGCCTATAATAGTTGTACTTATCTAAATGGTTAATTATCCATTTCTTCAAAAGTTAATGAATTATTTAACTTTAAAAAAACATAATGAAACTTTTAATAATTAACTACTATAAATGAATATGAACATTTGGTTCTAGAGAGAGAAGCTCTAGATTCTTTCTAACAAACCTCTTACTTAATGCTTAGAGCTAGTGATTCTATTAGGGTTCTCTACTATTTTTGATAGCCTTAGTTTTCTTCTTCCCTATTCTAAGTCTTCTTATTTTAGGCCTTTACTTATTTTCATCTAGTTAAGCTCTAGAATTCTTCACTACTTTTATGTTTTTTTGGCTCCTTATGTCATTATTTTAGGTAACGATTTTCCAAACACTTTCAAACTTCCTTATTTTCCTTTCTATTTAGCAAAATGACTAACTCCATATCTAACCTAAACCAACTTTCCTGTTTTGAATCAACAAAATTTTCTCCTCTTACTCCTACCTCTTCAACCCATATTTTACCTGCCTCCTCTCCTGTTGTCCTAAATAAGATCATATCCTTAACACAGGAACTTATCTTGAACCATTATGCAAACCTAAGGCTTCTTTATCTCCTGTGACTAGCACCATTGTAATTAAAACAACTCTCCCTATTTAGGCCACCAGAATAAGCTAGAAGTAAGTAGATAATGATTCACAATAACTAAACTACAATATTATCCACTTTTTCTTTAGGAGGTTCAATAATTGTAGCTCCCATATGGAATTTGTTAAAAAGGGGCTAGCAAGTGGAACATTAACATTATAGGGTTCTTTATAAGGAAAAGCATACTTTTCCAGCAATCTATGCTTGGGCCCTACACCTTTAGAAGCCTTGAGGGCTTAAGGGGACACTACTTACTAAGGATAACTTATTCATCTTTAGTTTCCATTCTAGAGAAGCTGCTTAAAAGATATTAGATGGAAGGATTTGGAATTTTAATGGTATATGTTTACATTTTCCACTAAGGTAAATGGTATAAAGTTTGAATTTATTAAGCATAAGCTTATTCCTTTTTTACATTAACATTCATAAGATACCCTTAAAATATTAGTCCACCAAAGGTCTTATTTATTTAGTAAGTTACATTTCCTCTTCAAGTTTTATGGACGAGTAAACTGATTCTCTCAAAAGGATTGGTTTTATTCATTTATGTATAGTAGCTTAGATAAGAAAGGAGTTTCTGGATGAATTTCCTTTAATTAGAGTTAGAGCTTATGATTCCATCTATAAAGACATAATTAAGGTCTCATATTATTATAGGCCATCCCTCATTAAACTAGGAAAAGTTTGGAAGCCAGCGAATAGATCCTTCAAGAGAGGATTTTACATTGAATTATTACAGATAAAAGATATCACTTAAGAAAAAGGGTTAGACACTCCCTAAGTAATAGAAGAGCAAAGTGAGTAAGATACTATTACAGATAAGGGTGATCTAATAGATAAATAGTTGAAATGTGGAGCTAGAACTGTAATACACCACTACCATAGAGCATATGCCCGAACATCCAGAGGACATTCAAGAACATACCCTATGAAAATGGTTTGTTAGATCAATTACATTAACTTATTATGGCATCACACATAACAAAAGTATTCAAAAGATCAACTTTTACCATTTCATTCGCAAATATAACTTACATTGTAGCATTACACTTCATAATCCATATATTTACATTACCAAAAACATCTGAGAGTTTACTTCTCTTTTACAAAATGTTCTATATGAAATGAGAAAAGTAAATAAACACAATCTACTAGACTCCACAAATATTAGCTGACCAGACCTTTGAGTCATTGTTGTTTCCAAAATTGATAGTACTATACTTCTACTAGATGCCCTAGTAGTTAGGTCTCCCTTGTACCTGAAAATCAACGTTGCAATTTTAATGAGTTTGCAAACTCAGTGAGTGAACTATCATCGATGTGCTCACTCAAGTCAGAACACCATTATCATAAGTATAAACTAAATTCACAAGTATATTTCTCAATTCAGCAAATGTATCACATCATTCAATGTTAAATACCATATCACACTATACATCATATCTCAACAATACATTATAAACTATAAACATTTCATATAATCATTTCAGAATAATCCAATCATTCATTTCAAGCATTGATTTCATCAACATGTACACAAACATTGCATATCATTATTTCAACACAATTTAGTAATTCTTCGCAATCATTCACACAATACATGTAAAGTTATATATATAAATCCCAACACATATATGACTCCACTTTTATTTTTATTTTGATGTGACCTAACACCTATTTACTGTCCCGTATCTATTGTGAATACTGAGCTCATTTCATATTCTATCCCATACCTATTGTGGATACCGAGCTCATATATAACAATGTGATTGACTACATCAATTCATACTTTCATTCAATGTGTATAGTCATTTATGACTTTCAAAGGATCTGAGTCTAGCATTCAACATTTAATTGAGTACACATTCACCATATTCATATATAATTAGAAAGCACTTCCAATACAATCCCGAATATCAAACTCCTCAAACCATCAATGTATAAAATTATCACAATCATATCAATAACAGTTAAATATCTAAAAGTTAACCAAAAACAATTCAATCATAGTGAGAAAACATCTAGGTTAACTCACAGTGGACTTCAGATAAGCTATTGCCTTGAGGACTCGGTAATGCCTGGATGCTGATGATCAATTTGTGCTTCTTTAGTCATGCAATACACACATATAGTTCACACATTACTAAGTTGATCAATCATATGAATATTCAATCATGCA
>JANZXP010000004.1:25944476-25959733 GCA_027576715.1 Erythroxylum flavicans | reverse complement strand
TTCCTAATTTCTCTGATTTACCTCACTTGGACCCGTTTCTCTGGTCCGACCCGTTCTATGGAAACGGGATGTTACACACTCCCCTATTACAGTTCATGATATCAAAAGGGTTCTATTTAGTTTGCATCCCTTTAAATCCCCTGGCCCTGATGGCTTTACTGCTTTGTTCTTCCATCATACATGGGACATTATTGGTGATATGCTTATAAAGAGTGCTCAGGAGTTCCTCAAGTTAGCAAACTTTTACAAGAAATAAATCACACTTAAATTTATTTAGTCCCCAAGAAGCATAGACCCACTACTGTGAGTGACGTTTGGCCAATATCCTGCTGCAATACTATTTATAAAGTGATATCGAAGATTCTAGCTAAAAAGCTTAAATTGGCCTTATCGGATATTATTAATCGTGCTCAAGGTACGTTTATTCCTGGTGAAAACGTTAGAGATCATATTCTGCTAGTTTGAGAGTTAAAAAAAATTTCAATTTAGGTAAAAAAGTCAAAAGTTGCTTACTGAAGATTAATTTCTTTAAAGCATTTGATAATATTAGCTAGGACTTCATAAGAATTTTTCTTGAGGTTATTCATCTCCCTACTTGTCTAGTACAACTGATCATGGTTTACATACAAACCTCTTCTTTGAGTATTCTTATCAATGACAATCCTACCATACCATTTAAACCAGCTAGAGGAATTTTACAGGGAGATCCCTTATCTCCATATTTATTTACTCTAGTTATGGAGGGTTTTTCCAGGCTCTTAACTAAGCTCATAACATCCAATGGGAGATTCAAATATCATCATCCTTGTAAAGCAACCAATCTTACCTATATTATATATGCAGATGATCTTCTACTTCTATACGAAGCTAATGTCTACTCTATTAAAATTATGATACATGCTCTCAACTTATTTACTTAATGGTCTGGCCTCAAGTTTAACCTTAGCAAAAGTAGTCTCTTTTAGAAAGTTATGAAAGAGATGGATAAAATTATGAAGTCCTTCATATGTTTGGTATAATTGTCAACTCCAAGAAAGCTAGAATTAAATAGAGTCATGTTATTGTCTCGTAAAAGAAAAGAGGGATGGGTATCATTTTTATTACTATAATGCAAAGGTTATTGATGTGTAAGACAATAACCAAAAGAAAGGAGCCTGTACACTAACCAAAATGCATTATAGATCGAATAGATTCACGAACACTACTTGAAATAGATAAATTTCTAGCAGTTAGATTGCACAAGAGCTGGTTCTCCTTTACTTAAGCAAACGATGGCTTAGAGGGACTTCATTTATCCCTCCATACAACATAGTATTAGGACTGGGGATAGGAATTGGATTTAGTATCACAAATGGCTAGACATTAGCCTATAAGTTTATAGACCTAAATTAGAATATATAAGGAATAGATTACCTTTGAACTTTAAAGCTTCTTCTTTGATTTTGAATGTTGAATGGCATGTAGATTTTAGGGGATTCCATATTTTGATGAACTACCTTCCATTGCTTAACGATCTACAGAATGCTAATTTCATTTCCTCATTTTAAAATCAGAATGTTACTTTTTCTAACAACTCTTATTATCAACTACTTACAGAGGAAATGGATGACAAGCCTTGGTTCAATTTTTTATGGAGAAACATTATTAGTCCCAAGGCTTCTTTCATTACTTGGTTTGTAATCAAGAATCAGCTTTAAACTAGGAGTCAATGGTATAACAATTCTGTCAAAATTTATTTACTTTGTAATATTACTGTTGAAGATAGGAAATATTTATTTTTTCAACGTCCCTATACTAAGGCAATTTAGAGAAGAATCTTGCATATGTTATGTCATGATTTTTCTAGATATAATTCAGAGCATACATTAACTTGGGTCATTTTTAATTCTAAGAAAAGGAAACCCAATGCTATTCTTTTCAAAACAACATTTACAATTGTCATATACACCATATGGAGGGAATGGAATAGTCACAATTTTCTGATAAGAAGGTAGAGAAATACCTACTTGTGGATAAAGTCATCATCTTTATCAAAGCTTGCATATATGCAAAACAAATGTAGTAATCTTTGTATATAAATATGAAGAGAATGTGGGGCTTGTAATTAGTATATTTTTATAGTAAGGCATATGTTACTTTCTTTGGCTACTTCCTTTAGATTAATGATAGTTGTGCATTAGGATATGTTTTTATAGGTAATTGGCATGTGTTTTCTAGCATAATTGTTGATTATTGTTTTAGTTTATGATTCATTTTGTATGTTTTCGTTAAGTTGGATTTTTATTGTTTTTCTTGTGTGTTTGACGTTAATTAAGGGTAAGAATTGACAATTTTTATATAGGAAGAATGAAGGAGCAACTTGGAGGGTGAACTAAAGATCAAAGAGGAGAAGAAATGAGGAGTGAGTATGTGACAAATTCCTACGTTTGTAGGAATCATGCAAATTCCCACAAATTTGGGAATTACAATTCGAGGCTTCATTAAACTTAGGGATTTTGGATTATAGAAGGAGAATTAAGCCTCCATCTTCAAAGGAGATGACACCCACATGTAGAAAAACCATCTTTGAGTGAAAAACACATGTTTGGAGAATTGAGGAAGGATTGAAGACAAGGATCATCATCAAGATTGGGCAAAATAGCACATCAACGCCAAAATTCCAGATTTTGGCAAAGAAGAGAAGGAGTTTTTCTATTCAATTTTTTGTCATTTTAATCTCTTCTATTTTTTGTAAAAAAGGATTATTTGAATGTTTATGATGTTATAGAGACCATGTTAGGCTGATTTTATTTTAGGAATTGCTTTTGGAACTATTATGTTGAACTTGTAGTTTATTGAATTGAATGCAATTGTCTTTGTTGAACGTTGTTTTTAATTGTCATCTTGCAACAAATCGAAATGAATGAGAAGAAATTCATGTAGAATTGTTTAACGAAAGTTGGCGACCTATGGACTATCAATCATCACGTTAATTGAATAGTTAGAAGAGTGATCTCGACTAGTCAATTGATCACCCATAGGATAGTTTGATGACTAATTGAATTGGTAGAGTCATTAAGTAAGTTGAGAGATCATCTAATTGATTCCCATGAATTCGATTACGGATAAATAGTTACAATTTGAGAGAGGGTAATTAGTACATTCAAAAATCTAGGGTGAGTTATAATTTAATCAATAAAATAGTAGGGAGACAAAATAGGGAAAAAAAGTAATCTCTAGTGTTTAGATTCTTAAATTCAAATTTTCTACAATTTGGTATTGTCCATTGTTTACATTAGTCTTTTAATTTTAATTTAATTTTCCAGATTATTTGCATTTCATAATTTAGTTTCTTAAATAAAGTTGTATCTAAATTAAGCGGTGTTTAGGCATCAATCCCTGTGGGATTGATATCCGCTTTTTTTACTACAATTCACGACCCGTTCATTTGTAGTTTTTGAGCGTAAAATAAGTAAATAGGTTTTGCCATCAACAATAAGAAGGATGTTCTATTTAAGTACAAATGGTTTAATCTTACTGACATGAAAGTGAACGACAATATTACTAGCATAAATGTTAGTAAAACATGGTATGATAATAACCTTTTTGTCCTTGCAAGTCAAGTGAAGCAAGTTTTTTACCTCAACGATACTGTATTGGGTAGCAATTGGAAGATTGTTTAAAAGTTTCAACACCAAAATCTCTTCGATTTTTGTGGGGTAATGGTGAAATGAGTGAGGATGGAGATGAAGTATATTAAGAGATTGAATGGGAGTTGAATAATGAATCTATTCGAATAGAAGACGCAGATATATCATCATTCCATAAGAGAGATGTTGATCCCAATATAGTACAAGTGTATGAAGTACAAACCAATCTTATCATGGAAAGAGATGAAGATTATACTCAGGATGAATTAAATAAGAATGATGATACTTTGGCTGAATATATTAGTGATGAAGAGTCCAATAATAATGTAATTAATGATCATGATTTTTAAAATTATGATAATGGTGAATGAAGTGAATAAATTGTTTATATTGTTTGAAATGTTATGTTAATCTGTATTGTTGATATTTCACTTATGTAATGCGTACTGTTGATGTTTTACTTATGTGTATGTGGAATTTTGATATTTCATTTATAGATATATGCGGAATATTGGTGTTTAATTTATATTATACAGAATGTTGATATTTCATTTATAGATATATACGGAATGTTGGTGTTTTAGTTATGTTATGCGGAATGTTGGTTTGTGTTTTATGGGATTCGGAATGTTAGTGAGTGTTTTATGTTATGTAGGATGTTTGTGTTTCACTAATGATTATGCAAATGTTGTTCTTTTAGTTATATTTATGTGGATTGTTGGTGTTTGAGAAAAGTATATAGGATGTTGGTGTTTGAGTTATGTTTATGCAGAATTTTCATGTTTAACTTATATTTTTGTAGAATGTTGATGTTTGACTTATATTTATGCAAAATATTCATGTTTGATTTATATTATTGTGGAATGTTGATGTTTGACTTATTTTTATGCGTAATAGTGATATTTCATTTATAGATATTCAATATAATGGCATCTGGTAGAAATAAGGGAAAGAAGGTGGCAACTAGTGAAATTGATCCGACCCCTCAACAACTACATCAATCTGACCCTATCGAACGAACACCCAGTTCATCCACTAATGAAGGCAGTTAGCAACAACCTTTATCTACCTCAAATACTGATGAGGGATCTTCAGGTCTATTTATCTTTACCATCTATAATTGTGCTTTTGCTTAAATATATATTTACATGTTTAATGTGTTTTCTCTTATTATTATTCTTTTGTTGTCAAGTTCCAATACTGCATAAGAAAAAGAGGTAGAGGTATCACTAAAAATTTTTGAGTTGCAACGCATGAATGTTGCAATGAACAGCAAGTTGTATGTGTATATTGACCTCATGTAACATTGTCCTGTTAACAAGATCCAATCAACAAAATTGTCAAATGTGTTAGGGTCGTTCTCAGGAATGAACTATCTTTCCTTAAGCATGCCAGGTAGTTGAAGGAAGACAACTTGTCATGTAATTCTTTGGGCAAAGGTAATTTTTGTATTTATTTAATTATATGCATTTTTTACTTATTTAAATATTAATTTAACTTATACATGTTGTTCATAAATGAAGCTCAATATTGTCCATATTGAGAACCCTGAAGTTTCAAGTTGTGTGAGTTCACTATTAAAACAAAGGGTGAAGGATCATCATTATTGACTCCATAAGTACTACAAGTCTTTTCCTACAGATGAGGAGGCAATGAGACATGTTCCTGAATGGGTGACTTTAGAAAATTGGAGTTAGATGTGTGATTATTGGGCCTCTGTCAAGGTTAAGGTTTGTATTCTTTCTCTTCATATTTGCTTCCATTAATTTTGTTACACAATTTAATGACTTTTTCTTTTCTTTATTTAGGATAAGTATGAGAAAGCCAAGTTTTATAAAGGAAAAATGAAAATTCCTCATAACATCGACTCCAAATCATTTGTTGTAATAAGAAAAGAATTTGTAAGTTCTTCATTTAGAAGTTATTATTATATTTGTAATTCAATATTATCTATTTTTGTTTTAACTTTTTTCTCCATAAAACAAAGTCGAAATCAACTACATAGAGAAGAGTGTGATAGGATCATACTCTACAAACTGAACCATTACAAGGAAGGTGAATGCTGGACGTCCGAAGAAGCACAGAATAATTATGTAAGTAAAAAAATTTTAGAAAATTTAAGTTTCTTTATTTATGTAATACTAACTAATAATATTTGAATAAAATCTTGAATTTGTGTTTTGAATTTTAGGATAAGATGCAGAAGTTGTTACAAAGATCATTGTCTGATATAAATGAGCCAAGCGTAGAAGACATTTGAAACAACATCCTTGGTACAAGATTAGGGTACATCAAAGGTCTTGGGTGTAATCCTAAACCAATTGGTTCATCATAATCACAACCATCATATGTAACGGCACTTCAAGAGGAGAACCAGTTGCTTAAGACTCAGTTACAATGTAATGAAGAAAAGTTAGATCCCACAGAAGAAAAGTTAGAGTGTACTGAACAAAATTTACAACAAAATAAAAAAAATTAGACCATATTGAAAAACAGTTGATCAAGATTAAAAACATGGTCACACAAATGCTTGGGTCAAATTATGTAAGTAGTAGTGAAGATGAGGGGAAGTCTTAGTTTGTACATAAATTTTTTTCTTAACTTTTGTAATTAACATTTAATTAAATTTTACTTTTTATATAAATTGCATCTAATTTTTAATTATTTTTGTTCTTATTTTAGTTTACTTAATTAATAATTATAATCAAATGATAAATTGTTGTAAAAAAATAAATATTCGTCATCAAAATGTTTTGGCTACAATTATAAAATTGTCACCAAAACCTTTTAGCTACAACTACAAATCGTCATCAAAACTTTTTTGTTACATTTTTCGAATGGTCACCAATAACTTTTACCTACGTTACAAAAAACATAGCTAAATATATTTTTCTACCAAAAATTAATTGTCGCTAAAACATTTTAGCCACAAAAATAAATCGTCGCCGTACAACTTTCACCACGAACAATAAACATCGCAATACATCATTTGCGACCATTTTTATATTCGTCACCTATCATTGGTTGCGACGGAAGACTAATCGTTGCAAAAATGCTTTCCGTCGATTTTAGAAAAACGTAATAGATAATGTTTTGCTACCGTAAATTCGTGACCATTTGTGCAACAATTTGTTTTTGGCAATGATGTTTTGTCTTTCTGTAACAAAAGTTTTCATCTCCTTTAACCTGTTGTGTGAATTATGTAAATGCTATATGTATACTAATATGTAAAGTCATCAACTTAATTATATAGTCATCCACATCAGTACCATTAACTTTAGATTATATTCGTAACAAATTAGAAGGTGACCATTCGATTGATATTTTTAATAGCTATAATTAATATTTAAAATTAAATAAAATTAATTTACCAAACGAAAATGAGAAATATATTTCAATTAGACTTGAATTTCAAAAAAATGTCATATTTAAGAAAATTATAATAACTAATTTTATATATGTAATTTTAGTAAATTATTAATTTACGATATAAACGATACCATAAAATTATGTATGTGCTTTTTTAAAAACATTATTTTATTATTAGTTTAGTATATTAGCCTAGGTTGGGATCACAAAATTATTCTAATTTATAAATACTTAAAGGTTTAACTAACTATTTATACGAAGATTTATGCTATTTAGAAAAAAATAATAATACAGAGAGAATCATGTTCATGCGAAGGATCTTCTGTTTTAGATGGGTTCTGATTTATTTAAATTGGAACCAGAACTACAAAAAAATAGCTATCCTTTTCCGATTTTTATATGTAGATTAGGCTTTTGGTTTTAGAAGCCTGCGGATAACTGCAATGTTTTCTTTAATTAAATTGGGCTTGAAGTTCAGTCATGGTGACGGGGCTAAGTAGGCAAATGAAAATCAATCTAAGATTTAGAAAGGTTATGATTCTTATCCTTTTCGTGAATGGACACTAGGAAAAAGCTTTCCTACAAAATAAAGTAAAAGCCATTACTCGCGAAAACTTAAGACTTGACATTGAGATTTAATAAGAATGTTCATCAACTTGTGGTTTGTACGTTACCTAAAAATCACTAACTTCATCTATTCTCTTAAATGCCACCCTCTATCCAAATCTTTAGTTCAGCAATTGAATTTGTAGGAAAATAATAATTTTAGTATAAAATGAAGCCAAATAATTAATTATTGACGAACTTGTTTTGGAGACTAC
This sequence comes from Erythroxylum flavicans, assembly GCA_027576715.1. Lineage (NCBI taxonomy): Eukaryota > Viridiplantae > Streptophyta > Magnoliopsida > Malpighiales > Erythroxylaceae > Erythroxylum > Erythroxylum flavicans. Next base: position 25,951,914 of record JANZXP010000004.1, on the reverse strand, counting down.
AAAATTAGTTAAACTTGCAAACCAAGTATTCAGTAAATTTTAGAAGCTTGTTTATTCCCCTCCAAAATCTATCTAAACTTAATCTAATTAACGACATGGATCAAAGCTAGAAACTGAAAAGAGAAACAAAAGGAATATTAATATATATGTAAGATAGACACTAAAAAAGTTCGTTGTACTAGTGTTGAAACTGTTGTTGGGAGGTAACTAGAGACGTTCGAAGCACTTGTTTTGGAGACGAGATAACAAAGCTTGGTTCTCTTGATGAAGAAGAAGTGCTCTCTTCCTCAACTTCTTGTTCTCTTCCAGTATGCTTTTGTTCTCCATGTACAGTTTCAAGTTCTTCATTTTCATCTCTGTTTTCGTTGCTCTCATCTTCTTCTCCTTCTCTTCTTTTAGAGCCCTTCTCCACCTGTAACTTCACATACATACACAAATTTCCTTTTCAGATATATATGCACACAATTGCAGTATATACATGGCAATATGTAAACTATGAAGAAATTCACCTGCTAAGGCGGCGACTTCGTCGTGCCTTGAGTCTTTTTAAAGACTGTAGATTACCAACGTGTAAATAGTTGCATGAGTTCATATCGGAAGAGTTCATGTGCATTTTTGTTCTTGAACTCTAACAAAGTTATAGTTTCTGCCGCGGATGAGGATTATAAGTATGAGATTTTGATATCTGGTAAAGAAAGAAGTTGCAGAGAAAGATGGATTTTATGAAGATTATAGACCAAGAAATTTTTGTGGAAATGAAGAGAGAAGAATGAGGAATATAAAGATGGGGGGAGGTGTCATTAGTTTCTGAATCTGAATATGAAAGCAAAAGAGAGGCTTTTCATGGTAATGATGGCAAAAGGAGTCATGATTACAAAAGGCCAGCAATAGATGGGCAATGCTGGAAGCAAAAGACGAAGAAAAAACTCCAAGCCTGTCACTTTTTTTTTGGACTATTTTTAGTGTCTAAAAGACCAAGTGGGATAGAGACCAGGACTTGGGGACGCAGAAGATGACTATTTCACATCCTCCACAAATTATTAAAAATTTATATATTTAAGGATTGTCACGTCGTACAATATGTTATTCAGTTATGGTAATATTTGGTGTTAATATGGTGCAAGTTCCGAAATAAAAAGTCTGAGATGTGTAGTGTAGGTATTTAAATATATAGTTAAAAAAGTGATGTTTCATGTTCCGTAATCATGTCAATGATTAAGGTTGAACTTAATTGCTGAAAGATTTCAAACTAGTCCGGCGCCATTTGCTCCGGGGTTCACATAACTGATGTGCTTCACTTTTTGGTTATAACTTGATAAAAACTAACGAGATAAGGAAAAATTGTCTCTATTTCTGATGTAGCTCAAAACGAAAGGTGAAGGAAATTGTGGGAATTCGATCCTCTGGTGGAATAATTACTTGTGTGTAAAATGGAGGGGCAAAGCACACCATGTTTGACAACAAAAGCCCACTAAAAGTCAGCACATTGCAAAGTTGGTATACTATTTACATTCATAACAGAAAGTAGTCGACCTGTCCTAAGTCAAAGCCCTCCCTATACTTTAATCAAGTACATAATGTTTTAAAGCATGTTAATTCGTTATTTCTCACAACTGGAACCTTCACCGGATCAAAGTTTGATAATTGAGACCAGATATGGTCAAAAAGTTGCACTTGAAAAGAAAATAAATGCAAGACAATAAGAAGAGCTACAAGAAAGGTTGCCCTTGAAAAGTAGACATTAGAGCTTTCCAATGCTTTTACTTTGCGTCTTGAACTCTCCTATTCATTATCTTTGTAATCATGACAACTCAAATCGTGCAAGAATACTAAGTTATGCTCAGTAATCATTTTGAATTAACATAGAAAGACACGTATCAAGCCAAGCTATCTCTAAATTAGCACTTAAAAGAGAATGGAGTTCCAAGATCACCTGGCACTCTGCTTTAACAAGCCAACCGTATAAAGCTGTATACGTTGACAACAAAATTGGAAATGCAACATAGATAAAAGCTCTCATTAAGCAATGAGGAAAAAGATCATTCGTTTGTGAAACTGCTCTCATGAATTCACAGGCTGTTTCGTTTAAGATTATTCACCATTCCAAGAACAAGCAAAAGTACAGAAGAAGATAGTTGCATCGGATTGGGGTCTCACTTTGCAATGTGGGGGATGCAATTAGGATTAGGAGCTAAAGAGAAAAACAGGTGGGACAGTGGAAGATGGGGAAGAGGCCTAGGAATAATGTAGTCAATGTGGTTAGGTTCTTCTTTTTGGTCATTTTATACATGTAATTGAGTACCTTCCATGTAATGCCATATGCGTCGTTTATTTGGAAAGTGAAACCCATTTTGGCCTCGTTCCTCCTCTTCTCCAACGCCATCATCACCTCTCCTTCTCCTATCTCTATCGCATCCACGTAACTAGTCTAGGCAAATAATAGTACAATGGTCATTCTGGTTGGTTCGTGGTTACCCCATTCATTCTGAGGCCAGTACTGCACATGATTCCCTGATTGCCAGTTACATAGTTGGCTATTTGGCCTGCCAAATCTCAGTCAAGAACTGAGTATTCATAGTTTATGGTACTACTAATTTTATGCAGAGTGAAAATAGTGTTTCTACATGAGGGTTAATTTATATTTTAATGTTTCTACAAAAATTTAATTTTAATTTAAATGTTTTGATATATTTAAAAAAGAATTTAAACATTTTTCAAACATTCAATTTAAATTCAGACTTAAATTTTTATCATTTTTTATTACAAAAATATTTTTTTCATTTTTTATAAATTCTTTATTTAATATTATCCTATGTGATCAATAGGACTCAAAAATAAAAGAAAATTCTCTTTCTCATCGCTTTTTCCTCTCCCCTCTCTCTCTCTCTCTCTTTATTTCGTTTTAATTTACTACCTTTTTGAAAAAAGAAATAAAATTAATTAATAAAAAAGAGAGCCATAGAAGCTAAAAATGCAGGGGAGTACCCTTACCTATCTTGCCTTAGAAGGCAAAGCATTAAGACCAAAAAAACAAGGTGAAATACATGCAGAAACATTATGGTAGATATGCACTGACAAACGGATGTGTAAGCTGCAATTCTGGTGTAGATTCTTCATCAAAATGAGCTTTCGAATTTCGGCTATGACCATAGATATCACGGCTTTCTTGGAAGAAAATTGATTGGCAAAATGTCTCAGATTGCGTTCTCTCCAAAGCATGCAGATACAAACTCCCAATGCGATAGTGTGAATTTAGTGATCTAGTTTCGAATAGGTGTGTTGATTTGAGAATCAATGTGTAACGTCTGTGAAAGAGAACCCTAGATCAGACCATGAACATATAGTAGTGACATAATCCTAAATGGTTTTGTTGAAGGGACACTCAAAGAGAAGATGGTTATGTGATTCATCATGCAACAAGCACATTGGAAAAGATTTAGCAACTTACAAGTAGGACATTTTGTTAGTGGTGATTAACTTGTTTATATGGCTAACCGAAAAATAAAAGAAATTCTTGGAGTTAAAACCTTACTCCAAACTGTCATGAACTATGAGACTTTGAAGTATTGTCTAAGTAACAAATTAAGAATGGTTTTATTTGTAAAGTTGCTGGTTAGTATATCCTTCCAAAAAAAGATGTTGGATGAGTGTATATCCAGGGGGTGTCCTAGCTGGAGATGTTGCAGACAACGGGGAAAGTTACAAGAGTTCCCATTAATGAATGAGCAAAGTTTGGTGTTAGGGATGTCAATTCCGGCCCGGCCTGATAAAACGGTGCCGTTTTGTAATTTTTATATAAAAAATATAGACAGCCCGACCTGCCCTTGGCCCGCCTGGCCACGGGCCGACCACGGGCCAGTCGGCCCATCGGCAGGCCGGGCTATCCCGGCCCACGAGGGCCACAAGCTAGCCCGCGGCCAACTATTTTTTAGGTCCGGCCTGGCCCGGCCCATTGACATCCCTATTTGGTGTGTAGAGAGTGTAGTGAAGAAATCCTTGAATGTTGAGTAAAGTGTATCAACGGTCCAAAACATAACCAATTATCATACCAGAATGAGACCAATCTTCCATTACCTATTTTGTAAGAGGCCTCCTATTGGACAGCATCTCTTAATTTTAGAATTTGTATGAGGAAGTAAAAGTGTGAGGCTTTTGGTTCAATGTCTCATATGCAATTCCCTTTAAGGAAGTAAAAGTGTAACCATTTAAGCCAAAGAGTTTTTTTGTCCTCCAATATCCACCATAACCTTTTGAGAATCAAATCATGATTTGTGGTTTTAATGGAGAAAATATGGAGACCACCTTCTTATTTCAGATAACAAAGGTCAAACCATTTAACCTTAGTTGCTTCTGGGTCACCATTCGGGTGGCTTCATAAAAAGGATTTTAGAATCCTTTCAATTGTTTTGATGATGCTTTGAGATAAGAAAATATAAGATCTCCAATAAATACTCAAAAAGTTTAGGACAGACTTTATAAGCTGCAACTTACCTGTATAGAAGAGGGATTTATTCACCCAAGATTTGACTCTCTTTTGGATCTTTTTTAAGAGCGGGCGACATTCAAAATGGTTGAGTCTCTTTGTACACACTAGGAGACCAAGGTATGGAAGTAAGGGACACTTAAGTTGCATTCCCATAGCTTCAGCTATAAGAGGTTCCAAAGAGCAAGCATTTTTGGATAGGAGGAAGTAACTTTTATGTAAGTTGATTCGTAGGCTCGAGAATCGCTTAAATGTTTTGAGAGCTCGCATGTATGAGTAGATTGAATCCAAATCAACCCTACAAAATAGAAGAAGATCATTTGCAAAGCAGAGGTTAGTTAGGCTAATTTTTATACATTTTGTGTGGTCTTTGAATTTAGTATTACAAAGGGCCTTGTGCTTTATAATTGCATTAAGAATTTCCATACAAAAGGATAAAGTGATAAGGGATCCCCCTGCCTAAGGCCTCATGCTACTTTAAAGAATAAAGAAGGATTAATCAGTACAGAAAAAGTTGCTGATGTAATGCATTCCATAAATAATTTGATGAACTGAGTGGGAAACCCATGTGCTGTCAACATTGTCCATAAGAATTGCTAGCTGATACTAGCGAAAGCCTTGTGGAAATCAATTTTCATTGTGCAATTTAGGTGGTATTGGTTGTAAAGTATCCCTTCAACAATTCTTGTATAAGAAGAACATTGTCACCAATTTTTCTATCACCCAAAAAGGCACCTTGATTTTCATTTACCAAATGAGCAATCTCCTTCTTCAATCTTGTGGCCAGGATTACGGAAATTATTTTGGAGAGAAAGTTAGTGCATGATATACGCTAAAAATCCCCAAAAGCAAAAGGATTTGAGCCTTTAGGGATTAAGCACAAGAAGGCTCTATTAATCTCCTTAAGAAGGACACCATTTGAGAAGAATTCGTGGATAGCATTTTTAACAAAGCTAATAACTATGTTTTAAGATTGCTAGAAAAAATAACTATTTAATCCAATTGGACCCGGGGCTTTCTTTCTATTCATGCCAAAACTATCATCTCAATCTCACTGTCATCCACTGGTTTCATTAGAAGATCAAAGTCAAGAGTAGAGATTTGTTACAGGTTAAGTTTCCTTCGATCTGTGAGTGAGACATTGGACGATACTCTAATACCAAAAAGAGAAGTGAAAAATTCAATAGGAGTGTTAAACTTGGATCTTTTACAAGAAAGTTGCTTAAACTAAATAGAAGATATGTAACTGTATATTAAGTCAAGTTCGTCACAAAGATAGGAGTGTGATTTGAGAATAGTGGGTCTGTGAACATGGCAAAGCTGTTGGGAAAAGTGAGCAGCCAATTATCATTGACAAGAGCACGATCGAGTTTTTTCCTAATGAACTAAGTTGAATTTTGCTTGTTAGATCAAGTGAAGAAGTGCCCCATATATTTGAGATCTGTCAATTAAGATGTTCCACACAGTCCCAGAGATCAGTGGAGAAATTTTTTAGATTAGTGTTGCCTTAAGCTTCGGATGCATAAAGAGTAGAGTTGAAATCCCTACATATTAGCCATGGTTTGTTAATAATGCCACTGAGCTGTCAGAATTACTCCATAAAACTCTTCTTTGGAATTCAAAGTAGCTAGCATAAATAAAAGGCACGTTCATATCAATGTTTCCTTGCGAGAATAAGATGTGACGATGCATGGCCTGATCATTTGGTTCTAGTAAATCCATCTTTATTTCATCAAATTTGTAACAAACAATGATTCGTCCGTAGGCATGATAACTATGATTAGTAAGTAGCTTCCACTATCATCTTAAAATGTTTAACCTATCAAACAGGGGGTGCTCCAATAGTATGAGATGGCAATGCTATCCTCCCATAACTTGTTATCATCTCTTAGACGTATGATTTGGATCTCATTTGGGAGGTCCTTTGATACTTCAATGCTAATGCAAATTTGAGCATAGTCTATTTTCTTTTTTGTAGTTGTATTCTCATCCATACATAAGGGCCTCCCAATATAACTAGGTATTTAACTGAGACCCTGAGTAGCCAATACTCAAGGGGAACATTATGGAAATTTATCCAAATAAAGAAGTTTTGGATTTTGACGGTTTCAAACTTCAAACTTGGCTGCCAAATTTCTAAAAAAAAAAATTCCAATTGTATGAGATGGCAATGCTATCCTCCCATAACTTGTTATCATCTCCTAGGTGCGTGATTGGGATCTTATTTGGGAGGTCTTTGGATAATTCAATGCTAATGCAAATTCGAGCATAGTCTATTTTCCTTTTTGTAGTTGTATTCTCATCCATACATAAGGGCTTCCTAAAATAACTAGGTATTTAACTGAGACCCTGAGTAACAAATACTCAAGGGGAACATTATGGAAATTTATCCAAATAAGGAGGCTTTAGATTTTGATGGTTTCAAGTTTCAAACTTGGCTGCCAAATTTGTAAAAAAAAAAAATTCCAATGGTATAAGATGGAAATGCTATCCTCCCATAACTTGTTATCATCTCCTAGACGCATGATTGGGATCTCATTTGTGAGGTCTTTGGATACTTCAATTCTAACGTAAATTCGAGCATAGTCTATTTTCTTTTTTGTAGTTGTATTCCCATACATACATAAGCACTTCCCAATATAACTAGGTATTTAATTGAGACCCTGAGTAGCCAATACTCAAGGGGAACATTATGGAAATTTATCCAAATAAGGAGGCTTTGGATTTTGATGGTTTCAAGTTTCAAACTTGGCTGCCAAATTTGTAAAAAAAAAAATTCCAATTGTATAAGATGGAAATGCTATCCTCCCATAACTTGTTATCATCTCCTAGACGCATGATTGGGATCTCATTTGGGAGGTCTTTGGATACTTCAATGCTAACGTAAATTCGAGCATAGTCTATTTTCTTTTTTGTAGTTGTATTCCCATACATACATAAGCACTTCCCAATATA
>JANZXP010000004.1:25926392-25938921 GCA_027576715.1 Erythroxylum flavicans | reverse complement strand
GAGTCCGTGTTTTGCGTCCCGTAGGACCTCAAGTGATCACGCGACCCCCATGCTACATTAATAGGTCTCACCCCCCCATGCTACAATAATGGCATTAAAGATGTGGGTGGCTGTGCAAACTGGGATGCTATGATCCATGTACCATAACATGAAAAGTTCTTTCATCGACCACTTGTAGGTTTCCATTTTGTCAAAAATAGTTTGACACATGAACTTGTGCATCAACAAATGTTCATGGCTCTTAATAATGTTGTGGTGTGCATTCTTAGCATCGAAATGCTCTAACCCAGTTAGTTCAGTCCAGTAGGGGTTGACACAGAAATCATCATGTTGATCCACCACAGACGACTCGAGGAAACCACAAATTTCATACAAGGTTTGATAATTAAACCCATTAGGTTATCCCCACAACCTAAATCAAAATTCCCTTAGATTGTTGGATTCGTACTAAAGTGATGCAAAAAATTTCAGGGTAAGTTCTTCATAAACTGGGAATTGAAATTGAATGAACTGACACTATTGAATTTTTTTTGCTAAACTTTCGACTTTGTCTCATAATCTAATCTCTCTAAAGTTTCATAATGGAAATACTTTGGAGCCATAATTTGTTTACTTCGAAGAGAATGAAAACGGGTACCTTTCTCATCTGAGAAGATTGGGAAAAGTGCTCCATAATTAGCTTCCCTGTTTCTTTTCCCTCGTCCCTTGACTTGGTTTCGCCTTGCTAATTGATTGCGCCTTACTGTTTGCTTGATGTATGGCATACTGGCTTGCGAGTCGGTAGAAGTTATAAGATATGTGGAAGTTTGAAATTTAGGTAGAGAGAAGTGAGAGTGTTTGGAGGTTTCAAATCTAGAAAGATAAAGTAAAAATGAAAGTGAGAGAAAAAAATGATGTTAGAACTAAATATATAGGTGATTGGAGGGTAAAATGGTAAATTTTGACTTTAAAAATCACATGTCCCCCTTTTTACCCTGCCGCAGGCCACAATCATAGCCTATCCACCAATTTTTTAATATTTTTTCTTCTCCACTTCCCCAAAATCACTTCTTAACTATTTATGGCCCTTTCACCTCTACTTGCTTACTTCCTCGATCATCTAATCAATGGCGAAGTCCTATGCCTTCCCAATTTTATTTGAAAACGAATTACCCTAACTACAGAATTTAACTATCTAGAAATATAAGGGAATAACATTAATTTAATAGTCCATGGGTTGCCTCCCATAAAGCACTTCTTTTAACTCGATAGCTCGACGTTCTATCCTTGGAAACTCAGTCAGGATCAATTATGAGTGACTTCCTTGTACCTTTTTCGTTCAACATCAATTTTGTAGCCTATTAGTAAGCTACAACTTGCAAAATAATCAAAAGGACAATATTAATAACATCATGAAAACCAATTAAGCTCAATAATGTCCTTTTTTCCAACGAACTGTTAACATAACAAGGAATAACAAAACTTCCTAAATCTTCCATTGAATCTAACAGCTTGTCCTGTAGGAAGGTGAGTTGCTCTCTTTCTTCCTTAATCACCTTCATCTCCTCTGCTTCTTCCACTTCACGAGCAGAGACTTTCACAGCTTCTTCAAACTCGATGTTTGTTGTTATCTGTTCTTCGTCCTTTTGTTCTTTAGAAGATTTGAACACATCAATTATTATGAATGAGCTACTATCCTTTGGATTCTTTAATACATCATTCATGTTGAATGTCACTTGATCATCATTAATCGGAAGGATAAGGTTCTTTTCATGAAGATCTACCGAAGATTTTTTGATGTTCACATACGCTATGTCAAGAACTGGTGAATAAAAGGAAGGGTTGGCATTCTTTTCTTCATCCTCTTTCTTCGTCTCTTAGTCTTCAATAAAGTGGGGTTCAGCTTAGTTTTCCACTGGTCCTTCTCACTCTCCCCCATTCTTAGGTGTGATAGCCTCATATTGCTCTCTTTGATGTATTTCCATATCACTTAGAAAGTCTTCCACACTTCTCTTACAAAATTCACGAGAAAGCTATCTCACTTGATTTTCTAGGTTGTGAATAGACGAAGCGTGATTTTCCATTACTTGCTCAATTTTCTCTTCTAGGCTCTTCTGGCCCTATTCCATGTCCGTGAGCTTATCCAAGATCTTGTCCAATGTAGAATCCCATGAACTGGACTCATCTTGCTGAAATCATGATAGGTCTTGAAGTCCTAAATAAGTACTTGCATTGTTGGACCAACCGAAATCTGGGTGGTTCTGCCACCCCAGAGTGTACATGTCTCAATAAAGATCTTTACTTTCCCAACCATACTGTACCTCATTGTAATTGACAAAAGTTCCTTACTCCCTATAATATCTATCTTCCGTCATTGTTCTTTCCATTTCTTCTTAGCATCTAGCTCTTCAGATGTCTCATTTCTCATTCTAAGATGTCTTAATGTGTCTCTACTTTATGCCCCGAACTTCTTTCTCTTTTTTTATTATTTAAAACAAAAGATAGTGAAAAAGCCTTAAACTAAAGAACTAAAATAATCGCCTCCCCAACAATAACGCCAGAAACTTGATTGCAGTTTTCCGATATGTGTAAGTTTTAATATTTAACCTCGATAATCCGCAAGCACACGGGTTATTTGCACAGTAACTAAGGAGTTGATCCCACGAGGAGAGTTAATCTATTTCTAAAATCTAAGGCCAAAACAATGCGCAATATTCAAAATGTAGCAAAACTAAAATAGGAATATAATTCAATCAAGTAATTCAATTAAAGAATCAATCACAAAATGTTAACAAATTACCAATTGCAATGCACATACTCAAGAATCGACTTAAAGAACTACCAATTGAGAGAAAGGGGAATTTTTACCTATCTTTAATACTAACCTATTTGATTATGAATTATTGAATCATTGGTCCTAGACGATCCTAGGGTTGATTACTCTCTCTTAAGTTATAACCATTAACCCTAAATTTTAAACCCTAATCAGATTATGGAAATTTGCAATATCTCAATTAACAATCTATCCAAAACCTAATTAGATCTGAAGGTTTCCAATAGACTATCGAGAACTTATATTGGATCTCTCTTCACACAATTACTGATTTGATTAGCTTCTTGTCCTTATTAAATCACTTAACTCTCGTTAGCCCAATTTAATTATTTTTCGTTCGATTCACCATCTGAGTCTATTACCGAATTATGCAATCTTAGAAATTAATCACAATGAATCCAAATAACATAAACAATCAGATTTTTATTAAATCAAAGATAAAAACAACCCGAAGGTGAGTTTAGACTTCCTTAACATTCATAAAATCCTATCATCAACAATTATTCCAATTCTATACATTAATAAAATTGAAAATACACTAGAAATAAGATTTGAATGGATGATGGAGGCAGTAACGTCGAGAAATCTCCTGTTCTAGGAAATACTTCGTGTCGGCTTCTTCTCCACGTCTCTATTCCTTCTTCTCTTTCTCAATCTCTCGATGAACTCTCTCTAAGGTTTCTCAATGGTGGTTGATGCAAAAGCTACCTCATCTTTTTTTTTTCTTATTCTTTATATACCTTTTGTGTTCTGGGCAGCCCTATAGTTTTTTCGAGGTCCGAAAGGTCCAAAAACTCCCTTGAAACTTGACTTTTCTTAGTGTATATGCGTCTACCTGGCGTAGGCCATAATCGTGACCTACATCTAAGCCTTCTATCACGATCATGGCAATGTGTCCTGGGCTTCTGTCACGATCATGGCATATGGGCCACGATCGTGGGTTGACTCCAGTGCTTCCGTCACGATCGTGGCCTATTGTGCCATAATTGTGAGCCATTGTTTCGGCCCAAGTGTCTCCGAAACTCCTCCATTCTTCGATGTTGACCATGAAACACTAACGAACACATTAAAGTACCTCAAAGACATAATAATTAAGCTCAAAGACTTGTACTAACCTATAAAAAACACTTAAACACAATTAATTAACAAATTAACATAATTCTAAGGTAAACACATACTAAACGATTAAGTTAAATATATATCAAACTAAGTCCTAAACATGATGCAATTCATACTTATCAAAGAACAACGAAGATGGTACGAAAATTTGGAAGGGAATGAAAAGGAGAAGAATTAATAATGAACAAAGGAAGGAATTTAGTCAAGATAAAGGAAAATGATATTCATACCTACACGACTCCTAGAGAGAAGGAGTAGAGTCTCTCTCTAACCCATAGAGTTGTTACTACTTGTTACTTCATTTTTTATCTCCAACATTGCTCATCTATTAGCAAAGTCGTTTGGTAGAAAAGAGTCATGGATTGTGCTCGTAAGGCTTTGGAGTGGTTGAACGTGATTCATGCAAATGATTCCAGCAAGATAGAGGTTATAAAACTTCTTGATGTAATTTGTTGTGGTGACTTAAAATATGTGAAATGGCAATTTGGTGTTGCTATTTTAAGTAGCTTGGAAAATTTTATTAAACAGTTTGAATGTGGCTTCTTTGTGATTCTTAGAAACCACTAGTTGAAGCAATATTTGTGATTAAAATAGATTGCAGAGATCGAGTTAAGAAGTAAACAAGCTAGGATATCCAGTATCTTGGCTGAGATCGAGTTAAGAAGTGAACAAGCTGGAATATCTAGTATCTTGGCTTCGTAATTAGACTTGTTTAGCCTACGCATTATAGATACTCTAATACATTTTTATATTTTCCTAACAATGCTAAGATTATTGTGGAATACCCTTTAGTTGTTAGGGAATATATGTTCACAATATTTATTAGCTTAAGTTTCGCTTACAAAAATGATTGCAGTATGAGGGCATGATCTTTATAACATAATAAAAATTGGCATTCATAATTTTAGAATCTTGAATAAACATTTGCTACAAATCATAATAGTCTAACATTGTGTACCTAACGTGGAAGATGTCATTATTGAAAAGAGATTAAGAAACTTCATCCCGTTCTTGGTTTAAAATGGTTTCTCTCTCTTTACTCTCTGTGGCTATAAAAACTTAATAGAAAATAACTTGTAAGAGATGATCAATTTATATGTGTATGAACTTTAATCTGCTACACTCATCAAGTGACCAAAATAAACGATTCAGATTTATTCTATTATTTAAGAAATATAAAAAATAAAACTCTTTAATAATATTAATAACATTATTAATATAGATAGAATATGGCGACTAATTAAGTCATATTCTAACATTCTTTCACTTGGCTCGATACTACATCATTTAGTTCAATAGTGCAAATATTAAAGGCGCATAAATAAATCTCTTAATATCTTCATAATTTACCTAAACACAATAAACCATATAATTCGAGTTATGTTGGTTATAGACTTCAACATCGCAGACTTCTTTTTATATACCACAACACTAGTAATTTATCTAGTTAGGTAATATAAGAGATATAATAAATATTATAAAGGTCCAAATTAATGCCTAATAGATAACGATTGATGGTTAAATAGTTAGGGTCTTTTTAATTTACAAGTTAGTCCAACATTTTTTAAAAATTACATTAGGTTTATTTAATTTACTTTTTAATCCATCATTTTTAAAAAATTACATATCAGTCCTAAATTTTTACCTGTATTTTGGTACCAACAAACACCGACTGATTAGTTGATATCGACTAATAGTATGAAATCAATGGGTATTATACCAATTTTTGGCCATTACAGTACGATACCCAAATTTCTGACTTAAAATGCTTATCCATCATATTTGGAGGGAAAGGAATCACAAAATATTTGGAGATAATATGGAAGGAATCACAAAATATTTGGATATAATATGATAGAGAGGTTAGTACTAAGCTAAACAAGTTCTATCTCAACTAGAGATGTCAATGGTCAGGCTGAGCTCGGTCTGTCCCTGGCTCGACCAGGCCCGATCTCGAGTTATGGTGACTCGTGGCCCAACCCCTAGCCCAGCAAGCTGAGATGAGTCAGCCCGTCACCCGGACTAATCACAGGCTGACAGGCCCGTGACCCGAGCTATGGCCAGACGGGTCACAGCCGCTAACCCAACCTGTCGTTTATTTTAAAGAAAAACTATTAGTAACAATTGGGCAACAGGCTGACCTGTTCTGGCCCGTGACCCACCTGATATTGAACATTGGTCTACAGTTGGCCTGATTTCAGCCCATGGGACGGTTTGGTCGACCATGGTCACCCCAACTTCAGCCCATGGCCTGGCCAGGCCTACCATGATCGGCCTATAATCTACACATGACTTAGTTAACCCGAGCTGGCCCTTTTGACATGTCTAATCTAAAGCTCACATTAGCTGCTTTGACTCCAAGTACTACATCTGATGTACTGTCAGAATTAAGCTCCAAATTGTCCTTGCAATATTACTATAGCTTAGTCCAGTTTGAACCAACTGTGGTTATAATTCAGAATTGAACGGTCAAACTCGATGTAATTAAATGTATATTGTATTGTGTTAATGTACCAGTTGTAAATTAAGTTCAATGAAATTAGGTTTTTTAGAAACTTTCGAATTGAATTCAATTACATTTGTGGGATTGAATTAAATTCGATTTCCACTGTTTGGAATAAATCTATAAATATTATAATTGAATTCAATTACATTGTTTGGAACACAATAAAAATAAATTCAACTACTTCATATGACTTTTTATCCTCAACTAAAAATAGTATATAATCAAGGTGTGTGTGTTTTGTAATAATTTATATATTTATGATGTATATATTTGAAAAAAATTTATAATATTTTAAACATAATTGACTCTTCAATTCACACACCAAATCGCACAATTTAAAATGTGAATTGAATTTATAAAGAAAATAAAATTCAATTACGTGATTGAATTCAAATCATTTCTTTTTTAACATTCCAAACGCATGAATTGAATTCAATTATATAAAATTAATAAATTCAATTCAATTCATTAACATTTCAAACACCCTGTTAAATTCCCCAAAGAAACAAGAAAATTACAGGTTCTATAGGTGGATTGTTCACACATACAACTACTAAGAACATCATTGCTTAGGGTAACTTTCGACATAATTTCGAATCCATCAAAATGACAGAATGAAATTGTTCAACATTGTAGCGTTTCTCCACTTTCCATTTCATGTTAGATTAAGATACAAGCTGTTGCTTTTAAAAGGTTATGATATCAACACAAAGTAACCAATGATCAACCCCAAAACCAAACGTTACAACCACTACAACAAATTCTTGACAGCTTTCTATTATATTGCTTAGCCAGCAAGAGGGTTAGCATGTATTGTTATTCGATTAAGCCTTATTTCCGCAAGAGGTCGATCCCCTGGTCCTGTTTGAGTCTGCAAAAGATCAAAATTTCCATCAGAACATTCTGAATCGGAAAAATGAACAAGACGCAATTTGAAGTCTCAACAGAAAACACCAAGAGATGTAAGAGTTACTATTTCAGACTTGTTTTAGCTACTGGCGGTATATCATGAGTTTAAATAGGAAAACGAATCTGCCAAACAATTTTAAAACAACATAAATATAAAAAGGATAATCAATGAACTGTTTATACCTACAATCATGTATGTTCATTGACATCCTATTTCTCAAAGGTATTCATTTTTTGGTTACTATCAAGCAAGCAGAAAGCATACAAACATATACCTTTTCCATAAGATCAAGTACTTCAAAACCATGAATCACCCTGCCAAATACAGTGTACAAGCCATTGAGATGTGGCTGCTTAGCATAACTTATGAAGAACTGGCTACCATTAGTGTTAGGCCCACTATTGGCCATTGATAGTATACCCCTAGCATTGTGCTGAAAAAAAAAAGGATATATGACATTAGAATTTTCAGAATTTACCAACAGAAAATCATATAACAAAAGCCTGCCATCTCTGAAAACCGAGCATGAAACACCATCACAGCCACGGGAAGATTATGAAGTTAAAATATATAACATCCGTGGGGTCTCTGCTATTCTTTTTTTTTTTTTGGTAAATCATAGTTAATAGGTTATTTGAAGAAAAATCAATAAAAAGTTCAAACTGCCTTAAACATTAAGATAAGCTGCAAAATGAAAGTAGGCATAAGTATACCTTAAGAGACTCTCTGATTTCGTCATTGAACTTCTTGCCCCAAATACTGGTGCCTCCTTTACCAGTACCAGTTGGGTCACCTCCTTGAATCATAAAACCTTTGATATTTCGGTGGAATATTGTGCCATCATAGTACCCACTTGCACATAATGCCAAAAAGTTCTAAGAACAATAAGTGTTTGGGGATTAGACCCATTTTTGAATCCAACACTTAAGAAGTCTGCCAAAACATATCAATCTTTCTTCGAGTTAAAAAAAAAAAAGAATTAACAGTACCAACCTCAGCAGTTTTGGGGACCTCGTCGCAGAAAATTTCGCACTTTATATCGCCCAGATTAGTGTGAAGTGTAACTGACTGCAAATAACAAATATAAATTGACCACTAGAGTGGAATGTTGTAAACAATGAGTTTATAAGCAGAATCAAACCCTAACCATCTTAGATCAATATGTCGTCTTGCTCACAATCAAGCTTACAAATTTATAATAATAGCTGCTCCTGCGAGCTTCTGCGTCCACGAGCCTTAAAAAGACCTTCGCCTTGTGGAAGACCGTTCTGGAAACAGATAAACTTCCAAGCTAGCGACGTCGTATCCTCACAAAGCAGAATAGGGTAAAAGATAGAAGCTCCCTGTGGTTTACCTTAAAAATAGCTACCTATTCTTTAATTTTTTATTTTTAATTTCTTAAAATATTTATCTATGAATAGCATATTGGTATCAATACTGAATTTGATTCTAATATAATATTATACCGATATTAGTCCATACTGAGTACTATTTTGGGTTTTTTTAATTATATAATGTCTCTATTTTCTAAAATTGCAAAATAGTTTTTCAATATATTGTATTATATAATTTTTAATTTTACATTAACCTTGTCTCAAAAAATTATAATAATAGAAATTTGAAATAACAATAATTTATTTATTCCAATTAATATTACTTTTCACATAAATAATAAAAAGATCGTTTAATCATCATACAAACATAAATCTAAGGATAATACAAAGTATTTATAATTTTATAATTTTATCATATAATAAAAATAATTAAATCAATACATCAAATAGAAAGAATATTAAAGTTTTATGACTCCGTAAGTATTATAACAAAGAACACAACAAACCAGCGCAAAACATAAAACAATAATATTTACACTTAAGAAGTTTATAATTATATTACATATATAGAATTTATCATACGCATCAATATAACTGAAATTAAAAGAAAAGAAGAAATAAAAATTTGAAACTTTATTGAATCGGATATTCATTTAAATTGCATTGACCTTAATTCTTATTTGGTACAAAATCATCCTCATTAAGAAGAGCCTCATCATTATCATTATTTAAATTCATTGCACCAAATGACATATTATTGTTTTCTTACTCAAGATTATCTTTCAAGTCACTCTCATCTATCAAACTCGATTCTTTAGAAACTCAATCCCTTATAAAACTGATATGATAAAGGCAAATGGGATTAACAAATCTACTTGCTCTATTAAGAATCCTAATAAACAAATAAAATAAGTTATTAAGAAACTACTAGAAATTATACTCAACATAATAATGATCAATGATAATAACATACCTTTTTTGAAGCTTTAAATTTTATTTAACAAAGGCCAAGTTGTTCAATATTTTGTGTTCAACAGGCAATAGTGAGACCAAAAAAGTAATATTATAAACAAAATAAAGTGATGATTAATTTCTAACAAATAACAAAAGTGACTATATATATAGATTAAGTTTGTCTCTTTAACGAATAGTAATGGGCATCCTAACATCACCAGAAGCGTCCTTATAAACCTTCTTTTTTAGCTTCTAAGATCTTGCATCATCTCATGTCAATAATTGTTGTAATAGTTAATAGCATCCCCTTATTAATTTTAGTTTTCTTTGCAAAACTTGGTCTAAAATAGACAATAGGATTCAAAACTACCCTAACTACAAACAACAAAGAGTAAAGTTGTCTTTTTCATCTGTCATTAATAACTGCAAGATAAAGTGTGTATAAAGAAGGCCTATTTTTCATATTGGACTTGATTGCTTCCTTTGCCCTCTTTATGACATCATAAAAATAACATATTATTGTCTTCTCATCACTATTAGCCAGATAAAGTGCCCTCACTAAAGACTTATAAACTTGAATGAAAAATTGACATTAGGATTAAAATTAATCATCTTCAAATATAATTCTAGAAACCTCAAATCCAGCATTAGACCTAACATGTTGAGATACAACTCACTTATCACTTATAAGCATTTGTTTCAACTCCTTCATTAGAACAAAACACTAAAGTGTTAAAAAATTAATTGTAAATCTTGTAATAGTTGGATGACATAAATCCTATCATTAGTGAAATTATTTCTCATTAAATTCAGGATCGATGGACAATTGTAGATGAACTTGGTAACTCTTTTTACTTGCTACATAGTCTCATCAATTATAGGAAAATATATAACATCTAATATATTTTTCAACAATAGATCAATGTAATATGCAACACAAAGAGTCCAATAAAAAGAACTATCCCTGCTTTGCAATCTTTTTCTAGCTGCTTTGTGAGCATAATCATTGTCAGTAATAAACTAAACAATATTTTCTAGCCCAACTTCATTCATAACTTCATCAATATCTAAAACTATTTACCAATATTTCTAACAAGCCTCGATGCATCAATAAACCTTAAAAACATTATTCCTATTGCATAATAAACCAAAATATTAATAATAGGATCCTATCTTCTATTTGTCCAACTATCACATATGATTAAATACCCATAAATAACCCAAATCATATTTATTTCAATTAAATAATTGTTCATTTCATAAAAAGGGCTACTCATAAGTTTTCCTCTATGGTCATTAATTGAAGGAGCTTTGTATCCTATATCGTAAGAGGCAATATCATCCATTATAAGCTGAAAATAATAAGATTGGGTAGCTTTGAATGTTATATCTAAATCATGCCACTATCTAGCCATTACTATATCCATATTATGAGCTGCTTCTATAGATTATAAGCCACTACGGATTGAAGGCTAAGCTTAAAAAGTTGTTTTTGGTGTAAAATAACTATATAGCTGTCTTCTTCTTTTTCTAACATCAGGTGTAACATTTCCTCCTTACTGGGTAGGAATATTACCACCTTCAACATCCCCATTATCATCCTGACCACCGCAAAAGGAACTTCCACTACCATTTTCGTAGTTCCATCTTTTCTTTTTATCTTTCTCATGATGTACTTATGAAGTAAAGTCTTCATTTGCTATTTCACATCTTGACTCATTTTCTTATAAGGCTCTAAATCACCTTTTATACCAACTAAATGCTTCTTTAATATTGTGATTCTCCTACCTTTCAATTGCTTATTACAATATAAATAAATTGTATGGTTCTTCAATCAAGGAACATTTCTATCATGAGCCCAAGCTGGATCATTGAATCTTTCTGAAGCAGTTGAATTATCACGAGTACTTGAACTTTTTTTCATTTATTTGTAAAAATAAATGAACTTAATAACTTCATATCAAAATATAGTCTTGTAAAATAATAGGAAGAAATAGAGAAACAACAGTTTCTCAACAATCATATGATCTACATATGTAAGTGAACTTCATAAACTTATATAAATTATAACTTAATAGAATTCGATGCTTAAGCACATTCTATCCAAGAAATTCTCATGTTATGTTATTACATAAATTCATAACTATATCCAATTTTATGTGAGTATAATTCAACCATATAGTCGTAACTATAACTCATTTTATAAAATTACATATTTTAACCATAAAGCCATAACTATAACTCAATTTATATAACTACATAATTCAACTATAAATTCACAACTATAACTTATTTTATATGAATACATAATTCAACCATAAGTTCACAACTATAACCCATTTTGTGTGACTACATAACTCAAACATAAACTGTAAATCACCACCTCCAAGGGCACATGCCTAAACATCCTAAGAACATTCGAGAACATATCCCTATGAAAGCGGCATGTTAGAGCAGTCACATTTACTTTATATGGCACCATACAAATAACACAATATTTAAAAGATCAATTCGTCATTTCATATATAAAATATATTACACTGTAGCTTTTTACTCCACAACCCATATATACTGTATCACAAAACATATGAGATTTTACTACTCTTTACAACATTTTACATGGATGAGGAACTATACAAAAATATTCTATCTAAACTCCTCAGTATTAACTGACTGACCTTTGAGTCATTCTTGAGTCCAAAATCGACAGAACTAGACTTTAACTAGTTTACCTTAGGAACTATGTCTCCCTCGTATCTGAAAATCAACATTTACAATTTTGGTGAGTTTTGCGAACTCAATGAGTAAGCTGTCATCAATGTGCTCACTCATATCAAATCACAAAGACAGTTCACATTCCAAATTCACAAACAAATCATATCATCATATATTGA
>JANZXP010000004.1:25898229-25916275 GCA_027576715.1 Erythroxylum flavicans | reverse complement strand
ACATAGCTAAACAATTTTGAGCACTTATAACCTATTCCAAATGACTATTTTACCCTTCCCATTGGTGAGGGGATGTTACAATAAAGGGCTCATTTCACTCCAATTATCAAACTAGAATCAAGTTGATTAACTATTTCCAATTAGTATCTTCATCGAGTGGTAAGTTTGATCCCTCATTCTTAATAGTTGCTTGAAACTCCATGAGTTTTCTTTAGTTTGATCTAATTGCCAAAATTTCCTCTCCTTTATATAATACTCATTAATCCATTTTGACCAGAGGTTCTTTTTGTCTCTGAATAACCTCTAGATCCTTTTGGTGATCAACATTTTCTACATAGACATTAGAGATGTAATCCCTAAACCCCCTTCTTCTTTAGCAAGACATAACTCTTCCCATTTCACTTTGGCACCTCTGGAACTTCCTATCATCCCAGACCATAGGAATTGATTGGTATATCTTTCAACTTCCTTTATAATCTTTTGAGGCAGCACCAAGTGAGCACTTCAGTGAGTATGTACATTCCTATTGTGGACACCAGTTGAAGTCTACTAGTAAATTACAGATTCCTATTTTCCAAGCATTGATCTTGGTTTTTTACTTCTTAATCAATGGAATACAATCCATATACTTTGGCTTATAGCCCACGTGTCTGAAAGGAGGTAATTGGATTTTAAGACTTGTCAACCTACTCATCTCTTTTCTATTATACAAATTAGAAGAAATCAATATACAGTTTTTTAAATCTAAGTTAGCCTTCAAACCTGACAATTTACTAAAACCTTTA
Organism: Erythroxylum flavicans; assembly: GCA_027576715.1. NCBI lineage: Eukaryota > Viridiplantae > Streptophyta > Magnoliopsida > Malpighiales > Erythroxylaceae > Erythroxylum > Erythroxylum flavicans. Next base: position 25,915,490 of record JANZXP010000004.1, on the reverse strand, counting down.
AGGATCTTTATTAGAAGAGATAATGAATATGGATTAACTCCACACATCGGCAAAAGGTCATCGATAAATGCTAAATGGTTCAACTTCATCTCCTTATATTTCTGATGAAACTTGAAACTTAGATTATCATTGGTGAAGACTGTTAGCAATCTGGAGAAAGCTTCAATAGCTAATGAGAATAATTAGGGGTAGAGGGGATCCCCTTGCCTAATTCCTTTATAATTTTTAAAGAAATTTGTTGGAATTCCATTGATTATTATGATGAAATTGGCAATTAAAATGTATTCCTTAACCCAACCAACAAATAACTCTGTATAACCAAAGCATGTGGACAATTAATGATGAATTCCCATTTTATTATGTCAAAGGCTTTAAAGAAGTCAATCTTGAGGCATTAATGGCCCTTTTGGAAGAGTAATCCCTCATTAATTCTTGGACAATTAGATGTTGTCCCCTATAAACCTTCCTTGAAAAAAGGCACCTTGGGATAAATTGATAACAAAATTTAGGGATTTCTAGAACATGTTTGAGAATATCTTTGAAATAAGCTTATATATAGTGTTATAATAAGATATAGGGCAAAAATCTTTCATACAAGAGGGGTTTTGAGTCTTTGGGTTAAGGCAAATATATGTCTTGTTAATTTCCATTAGAAGTTTGGATGAGGATAAGAACTCCTGCACTACTTCCACCACTAACTCACCAGTGATATTCTAGGTTTGTTGAAAGAAATGAGCACTCAACCCATCATGCCCTGGAGCCTCAGATAAGTTTAAGCTAAATAGAGTGCTTGATAGATGAATATTTGACTATATTTTGACACTAATATTTGATATATTTTGCTTGATATTTGATACTTTTATTGTATATTTGGTACTTAATTAAGTATGTTTACAGGTGATTATTGCCTTTATAGATCTAAAGGAGAGGAATTCGGGTGAAAACACGACTAAAATAGGAAAAATAGCAATCTAGAAGGAATGCACAACCGTGAACTTTTTCACTCTCGTACATTTTCATGATATCTGGCATTTTCCAATTATGCACATTCATGTGCACGATCATGCACAGGAGGATGCATAACTCAAAAACCTAGAATTCAATATAAAAGTGACATTTCATGGGTAGAAGAAAAGAGGAGAATTTGGGTGATGATTTCCATACGTGGAGAATGGGACGATTTTGGTCTAGAGAAGTGGGAAACATGAAGAAATCATCGAAAGATCCATTGGAATATAAGATCAAGCCTTCACATCATAAGAACCTTCGACTGAAGACAGTCAGGAAGATTTATAATTATGAACCCATTGTTTTCATTCAGTTTTTCTTTCGATTTATATTTGATTTCAAATTCTATCATGTGTAACTAAATATTTATTTAGCATTTAGGTCAGATAAACCTTATGTTAGTACATTGATATGATTTGATTCCTTTATTAAAGCAATTGGTTCGATTAATTATTGTGATCTGATTATGTGTTTTATTGATAATCTAATTTCATACATAGAGATTTAGAAATCCTAGTGTGAATAGATCTACCGTAATTAGAAAGAGTTGATTACAACCCTAGAGATAGGACGAAAATCATCCGGATTAGAGTCAAACCTAATAGAGGGACTCATAAATCAGTAATGCAATCCTATAAGTTTTAACCTTATTAATTTAGCAAGAGAACTTAGGATTACTTGTTACTGGACTCAAGGTCAACTACTAGCTTACCATAGGAGTCTCCACGGTCCAATACATTAACAAACAATTGCATGATAAAAGATCAATTTGTTAAGGTTTTAGGGAGATTTGAGCCTAGATGCTAATTTCTGATAACGATAGTTTTCTAATTGAATTCCACTATCTCTGTATTCATTATTGTTTCCTATTTTATTTTATTTGTTTTAGTTTTATTTTCTTTCCATTAAAAATCTAAAATCAATCCTTAGGCTAGATAATAGGGGAAGGGTGATTACTAGTATTCATAGTCTTCATAGGATCGACTGTGCTTGCTTGTACTAGCTATAGCTATACCTTGCACTTGTGGTTTATTACAAAACAACTATCACGCTTAAGCTCAATTAAGTTTTTGACGCCGTTGCAAGGGACTTTGTTATTAGGAAAGCTTGAATGCTATTAGTCTAGTCATTTTCATTTCATTTTGTTTTATCTTTTTATTTTATTTTTGTTTATTTTATTTTGCTTTTACGTTTATTTTCTTTTACTGTATCATTTTGTGTTTTTGCCTTGTTCAGTTGATTGTCTTTCGAATTTCTCTACACTGATAGTGTGGAGGTTTATTTTAGGAATCGATATCTAACTTGATAGCCACAACTTATAATGGATGGATGGAGCAAATAGTATTATTATGATCATATGTGTCTTTGCAAAATGGAACTTCACTGTGTTAGAAGGAGTTGTTTCCTCACATGTTTTAAGAAGCTCAATCAATTTATATATGGGAGCAACCAAACATGTACAACTGACCCCAAGGCCCATCATACGAGAATAAGTATAATTCAAAATAGAGCAACTCTTACGTATATGATTGGAATGACTATGCTCTAACTAAATATGTACAACAAGAATAGTGATATAAAAGTATTACAGATCAATTAGTGGAATGCCTTATCGAAAGAGTAGCTAGTTAACTTGCATATGATGAGTATAATTTGAGCCTCCAACCGCTTCAGAGAGAAGAAAAGATAACATTCATTTTCATACATGAAGATACAGAAACAGAGGCTCGTATACAAAATATGGTGAATCAAATTGACCAGCTAATGTATATATTATTTGACAAGATGCAAGGGAGTTTATCCATTTTTACTGAAAATGATACTATCGACTAAGAGAAATCACCCTTAGTAGTGAAGGAGAGCTTCCTGAAGAAGAAGAAGAAGAAGAAACCTCCATCTAATAAGAGAAAGAAAGGGAGTGGAAGAAGATAATTGAAGAAAATGAGCCAGAACCCTCTGTCCATGAAAAAGAAGAAGAGTGGACAAAGATTATTGAGAAGAACTGGTGGAGGAACCAGGTAACGGAACTGCTGATGGAGTCTATTGGTAGAGTGGACAGAGATTATTGATGAAGAACTGGTGGAGAAACCAAGTAAGGGAATTGTTGATGAGGTGTTGGTAGTGACCTTAAATATGGAGGGTTTCCACTTCCTCAAAGACAATTTGTTCGACCTAGCTGATGATACAGGGAGTTTTGTTATTCATTATGTTTTTAACAGTTTGTCATTAAAAATGGCATTAACAGAGTCTATTGGTTTTATTAATCTAATCAATCTTGTCCTTTTGATTATCTTGCAACAGGTGGCTCGCTTACAGCTACAAAACCACTTTGTAGAGAAAATAGTGGAAACAAGCCATTGTTATTGATCCAGGATGACATTAAATATGCAGGATACATCAAGCTAACAACGTTAAAGAAGCGTTGCATATGAGGCAACCTATGAGTTAGTTTTATTTTTCTTTCAAATTTGATATTATTTTTTGCTTGCTTTAGTTTTAGTATGGGATTTTATTTTTTGTTATGTTAATTTTTTGTTTCTTTTTATCCTTTTCTTTTATATTTTGCAAGGATATTAGTCTAATATTAGATGGATCCAAATCAGAAAATCGTCACAATCAGGAAAGTACCAAAAACCCTCTCACTTATTTTTTAATGCTTATATTGTGTATATTGAGGACAATGTACAATTTAAGTGTGGGGATGGGTTTAATGAACTTTTAACTGATTTCTTCAAGTTTATTATAATTATGATTATAAGTTTTATTAACTGATGTCTTGAATTAAAGAAGATTTGTCTATAAATACTATATGTTATTGTTGAATATCGATTTGAATTAATGTACAAAATGATGATGGTAAGAATAAAATTAATTTTCTAAGTCATATTTTTCATAATCATTGAAATATTCAAGTTGAATGATATTGCATATTGTTTACACACATATACCCATTCTTTTTTGTGAGCTTTTGAGCCTAAACAACAAATTTTCAAAATTTTTAAAGCTCTTGTTATTCTTTTATGTGTGATATTATGTATAGTAGGATAATTCTAGAACTTGCTTTATTAAGCATGTTGAGACCATATTTATGAAAATTAGAAGCATTAACATGATAAAGGCAAATAGATTAACCAACTTGCTTAGCCTATTTCTTTGAAAATTACCACACCTTAAAATTTACCTTTAAGAATAACCAAGTTGAACCTTAACCTTTTTCATTGACTAAACCCACATATTAACCTTTATCCTATTTTTCTTTGAGGACCTATTTATTGTTTTAAACCTTAAAGGTTCTTTACATTATTTATTTGTTAAGACTTGAAATTTATAAAAGGTCCAATATTTCTTGAATTGTGGTACTGGTTGAATAGTGTGAAAAAAAGGAAAGAAAAGAAAAAGAAAAGCATAAAAAAGTAATAAAAGAAAAAAGAATAAATTTATGGTACCAATAGAGTTGCATTAAAAGGGCCTATGTGTATTTGCTATAAGTCTTGAAATGTTTCCGTGAGTAAATTTCCTTCACCTTTAACCCCCCTTTTTATCAACCCATTCAAACCTTACCTAAGCCCTATTACAACCTTTAGAAAGACCTTTGGATTTTTTTTCTAGTTTATATATAAGTGGTGGAGAAGTGATTTTATTACAACAATATGGTAGGAGTTTTACTATGCATTGATTGAGAGTTTTGATACTTCTCACCCTAAACATTTGAGTGCATTGAGTGAAATCTTGGTGAGGGTGTAAAGATATTTGCTTTTGATTTCAATGCAATTATTGATTTGATTATTATTAATATTACTTAGGAAGTTAATTTTATGAAAACTTGATTCTGATTGCATATTAATTTGATTCAGTAGGATATAATAATGTATAGTATAAATGCATAGGTTGAGATTAATGATGGATTGATGTTGTAAATTTATAATTTTGCTTATGGTTTGCTTGAGGACAAACAACTTAAGTGTGGGGATGTTTGATAGATGAATATTGGACTATATTTTGACACCCATATTTGATGTATTTTGCTTGATATTTGATACTTTCATTGTATATTTAGTACTTAATATGCTTTAAGTGGGTTTACAAGTGATAATTGCCTTTATGGACATAAAGGAGAGGAATTTGGGCAAAAATGTGGCTAAAATAGGAAAAACAACAATATGGAAAGAGTGTATGACTGTGCACTTTCGCGATATTCGGTGTTTTCCAATTATGCACATGCATGTGTGCACACGACCATACATAACCCAAAAACCTAGAATTCAATATAAAAGTGATGTTTTGTGGGCAAAAGAAAAGAGGAGACTTTGGGAGGCGATTTCTAGATGTGGAGAACATCAAGAAAGGATGATTTTGGTCTAGAGAAGTGGGAAACACGAACAAATCATCAAAAGATCCATTAGAATACAACATCAAGCCTTTACATCGTAAAAACATTCGATAGAAGACCATTAGGGAGATTTAGAATTATGAACCTATTGTTTTCATTTCATTTTTTTGATTTATGTTTGATATCGTATTCTATCATGTGTAACTAAACGTCCAGTTAGTATTTAGGTTAGATGAACCTTATGTTAATACTTTGATATGATTTGATTCCTTTATTAATGTAATTTGTTCGATTGATTATTGTGATCCGATTACATATATAGAGTGGAACATCAGACTCTTTGAGCCCTCTTTGTATTGGTCTGTACTTAAAAAATCCTAGTGTGAATAGATTTACCATAATTACAAGGAGTTGATTGCAACCCTAGAGATACAATGACATAAATCCTCCAGATTAGGGTCAAACCTAATAGAGGGACTCATAAATCGGTAACGCAATCCTATAAGTTTTAACTTGAGTAATTTGGTTAGAGACCTTAGGATTAGTTGTTAGTAGACGAGGTTAGTTACTAATATACCATAGGAGTCTCCACGGTCCAATACATCAATAAGCAATTGCATGGTAAAAGATCAATCTGTTAAAGTTTTAAGGGGATTCAAGCCTAAATACTAATTTATGATAACGATAATTTTCTAAGTGAATTCCACTATCTCTGTATTCATTATTGTTGCCTATTTTATTTTATTTGTTTTAGTTTTAATTTCTTTCTATTTAAAATATAAAATCAACTTTTAGGCTAGATAATAGGGGAAGGGTGATTATTAATATTCATAGTCTTCTTGGGATCGACCTATACTAGCTGGTACTAGTTACAACTACACTGTGCACTTACAATTTATTACGATATTGACTATCAAACTTAAGGTCAATTGGTGCTTTTAATTTCTTGCACTAAAATTGGATTAATTAAGGCTTCCTTGACTTTTTGACTGATCATCTCCTTAATTATCCAAGAAGCATCTCCTCTATCACTTAGTTAAGAATTTTATTGCCCGCCAATCACAAGCTCCATCAATCGTAAGTCTGAATTGAGTAAAGATTCGAAAACGCGAGAAAGTTGGGGTTTGTTTTACCCTAATAGTCTTGATTAGGTAATGTTAGAACGTCGTAGTATTATGGAGTCCCCTGTCGTTTTGTATTAAGTAGATTAAGCATGTGTATAAGACTTCAATTTGTGAATCCTTCAAATTAATGAATTTTTTTAAATTTCTCAAAAAAAGAATTTTATTGCAGTGATTTCAATCTCCTCTTGATCTATACATAATTGGACCATATCATCAACTAGAATAGTTATTTTATTTCCATTTCTTTGAGCCAAGATAAAATTAAAGAAAAACTTTATGTTGGCATCTCCTTCCCTTAGCTAATTTATTCTAGATTTCTGCCTCAAGATAGAGTTATAAGCATTCAATACTAAACTGTATTTCCTCAAGCAAGTAGTTTCCTGAATCTTCAAATTTTGATCATGAGGTGAAAAGTAGCACGTGTGTTGTGCTTTTTTTAGATTCTCCTTAGCATGTTGTAAGTTCCCTGCAGAATCCATCTTGTTAATCGTTATGAACTCCTTTAACCTTTGCTTAACTATCTGTAATTTCCTCACTATTTAATAAGTTTCCTTCCATCTCAGTTTGCCATATGCTCCTTATTAAGTCATCAAAACCTTGTCTTCAAATCAAATAGCTCAAAAACTTAAATGAGGATCTAAATATTTTATGATTTTGCATGCCAAGTACGTTTATCCAAGAGTGATAAGAGCAATTGGGTTCCCCAAAATGAGTATAAGAGTTGGTAAACTTGATAAGCCATTGTTTATTTACCATGAATATCTCTAATTTTCTTCTAGTAAAGTACAGTAAAGTACTCCCCTTGTTGTTTGTTATTATAAGTGTAAAAATAGCCATCAAATCTTAGATTTACTAGACTAAGTTCCTATGTGATTTCAGTTAACTCCTTCCCCACTTTTTTTAACCTAGTTATATTTCCTTCAGCCTTAAGTGGTGAAAGTATATAATTTTAGTGACCTGCAACAACCCAAGGTTCTCTTATTAAAGAGTGAATCACCTTGATGTCCTCCCAAGGCTTTGCTCTTTGGAACGTATAATCAACCACATATATTATGGAAAGTTCAATTCTTCTTAGAACATCTTGGATCTCACATATAACATGAATGACCTGATTAAAAATGAAACTAGTTTGCACATTAGCTCTTTTAGTATTATATGCAATAATAATCCTTCCATTATGATGAAATGAATGATTTGTATACAGTTTCCATTTAGCTCCTAAAAAACTAGGTGAACCTTGAAGTTGAGGTAGTTTTATTTTAGTTTTTATTAAACCCAAGAATGCAAATTACTTTTTAAGACATTCAACGCTATTATACTCCAAAATAAGAAATTCGTATGAGAAGTCATGTGAGAGTTTAAGGCTCTCTCATCTTATTCTTTCCATTGAATCCGACTGATCTTCTTTTACTTTTTGTAACTACCTCAAAGTTTTTCCATCTAGCTGATCTTCTTTTACTTTTTGTAACTACCTCAAATTTTTTTCCAACACTTTTCTGTTATTTACATCAGCTCCACCCTCTGAATTTGTAGTTGTATCTTCTTGGGTTTAAGTAAATTCATTCATATCCTTTTCTTTAGTAATCCCCTCTAAGCATTGTTCTTTTGAGCTGTTTCGCTTCAGTCCCTTTTCACCATTATGCTCCACCACCACATTTCTTAGTTGCTTACTAACTTCTCCTTATGGCTCCATATTTAAGTTAGAATCCCCTAGCCCTATAATTTCATTGTAAGTGCTATAAACAAACAACTTCCCAATTGGTTTCCATACTTTATGAACAATCCAAGGTCTCCAAAGATAGGTAACTTAAGTTTCCTCCTTGGTTAGATCTCCATCCTCACACAACTTCATTAATGGTAACACTTCAGGAAGCTTACTATCCTTTTGAATCTCCACACATATCTTGGCATAACAAATTCTTTCCATTCTAGTAGTTTGAGTGTCTATGATTAGGGGCTTACCTACTAAGCTAGGTAAGAAGCTTAGCCCATCCAATGTCCAAAATTTTAGTGGAACATTATAGAATATAACCCATATAGGAATTGAGTTAATACTACTCCTATCCAAGCTCATCCCTAGTCTTCATTTTTGCGAAAACATAGGCTACCCTACAATATGCCATGGCCCTAGTTCTAGTATTTTATTTAGGATGCATTCATAGGAAAATTTGAATATGAATGACCCTCCTCATTGAGCATGGTCTTTTCTAGCCCTTTCTTTCCCCATTTATTAAAAGTTCATACTTGTGCCTATGGGTAAGAGGTCTCTTACTCCAGAAGTATCCCACTAAAGTAGAAGACCAGATGTCAGCTTCAACATTCAACATTTCCTTTCTAGTGTTTAAGATCCCATCTAACATTATATCTTTAAAATGTGTTAGCTTATTATTCACAGCTCCAATGCCTTCATTGGAGTAAAAGTAGGCAAGGGAAAGTCACCAGGTAGTACTTTAGGGTAGTTTACTTCCACCTTACCCAACTGTGGGAGAAGAAGGATTTTTGAAGCTCCTCAACAGTAACCTTGGACTTCTATAAGTTATTAGGAGAGGTTAGATCCCCTTTTGTGCTCTTTGTCATGCTCCCAACACCTTTGGACATGGACTTTCTAAAACTTTGCAGATATAGAAAAACCTTACTAGCTAGCTCCACTCCAACATCACTCATTCTAGCTAAGTTCCTTGCTTTATTAAGGTTTCCTTCCTCACTCACATTATGCCCAAGTGTTTGGAGAAACGAATCATGTTTGGAGTTCAAAACTTTTGAGAACTATAGGAAAGGGATAAGATGAGTTTGTGTTTTTCTTTTATTAGGACTCTAAACAACAAAAAGCGTTTAAATTCAATAACATATATTTGCATAAATATGGAGGCATAGAGAAAATTTTGAGTTTTACCAATGACGAAAGAGCAGAATCAAAACAACCAAAAAAGTTGGACAATAAGAAAGACAAATTCTTGCAGAAATCCGAAACTCCCACATTCCATATTTTTATAGTGGAGCCAATGACAACATCTTCCTCTAGAAGCAGTCCCATATGCTATAGGTTTGAAGATGGTCATTTGGACCCTCACTTCCAATAAAAGGCCTGACACTATGTTACAAACATTGGCAAATTGAAAATATGTAATGTGGTGTTTTTTACTATCTCTTGCATTCTACTATTTAACAACAATGATAGACCATCATAACAACATGAAGAAGAATACACCCCTATTTCTAATTTTGTTTCACCCTGAAATCAAATTATGATTTTGTGAATAAATAATTAAACAAACAATAAGCATTGGTCTGCAGTCTGTCGAACAATTATTGGGTAACCTCGAAACATTATTTGTAATTCTGGCAACAATATTGTAGAGAAAATAGAGGAAGGCTTCAAGAATTATTTGAAACCCATAAACACTAAAACCTTTATTCAACAAAGAGACATTGTAAAATGAAAACCTGAAAATAAATTATTGGCCTGGGCGTATAAAGTTGTCATCAACATTGAGCAAGATGCTTAATGCTTGGTTGCTTGTTGCTTATGATTGCATGCTCTTACTTTGCTGCTATTTTTTTTCTTTTAATCTAGTTGCTACCTGATAAGAATTGAGGGCTAATTTGTTTGCCTTCATTAATGTAGGAATATAAGTCATATACAACAAAGTGTTTGTGAATAAGAAGGAAACTATCTCCTAAAATTTCTCTATCAAAATATATACAACCAAAAAGATATATATAAGAGATACACATCTATACATATATATGTTGCTTAATAATCCCCCTCAAGTTAGAGCATGCAGATTGTGGATTCCTAACTTGGAAAGCATCGAAGTGAATTGTTGAGTCCTAAGGGCCTTGGTGAAGATATTGACAAGCTGATAAGTGGAACGAATATGCAAAGTAAATAACGCGAGCTTGAATATAATCTTGTAAAAAATAACAGTCGATCTTGATATTTTTGGTACAATTATGAAAGGCATAATTAGAGGCAATATGAAGAGAAACTTGTTGTCACAAAATAGCCTCATGGGCTGGGAATGATGAATACCAAAAGAGCGAAGCAAGCTTTTGAGCTAGATAAGTTCACAAGTAACTGTGGCCATAAAACGATATTCGAATTCGGCAGATGAGCTGGGCATAGTTTGTTACTTCGTTATTTTCCAAGATATAGAAGACTGACTAAGTTGAACAAAATAACCAGTAAGAGAACGACAACTCAGTAGACAACAACCTAATCATAATCATAATAACCATACATCTGTTAATCAGAATTAGTGTACAGGAGAATCCCTTGCCTGGGGTTCCCTTTCAAATAGCGAAGACCCGAAGAGCAGCCTCCCAGTGATCAGTCCATGGTTGATGCACAAATTGAGTCAAAGTATGAATAGAATAATTGAGCTCTGTTTGTGATGGTCAGATAAGTCAAGCAACAAAAGAGACATTGGTAGGGCTCTAGGTTAGATAAGAAAGGATGTTTGGCTAAAGCAAGCTAATGATTTTACTCCATTGAAAAATGGGCTAGTTTGGCAGTAGTCAGGATAGCCTCGCAAGGAATATCAAGCATATATTTACGTTGTCAAAGGACTATACCCTAAAGATTGTGAGTCACTTTGAGACAAAAAAAAACAACCAATGAGATAGGACTTAAGGATCCTTAATGGAAAAACAACCAATGAGATAGGACTTAAGAATGGAGTCTGAATGTGTCCCTGTAATGAGAAGATCATTAACATAGACGAGAACATAGAGAGAGTCAGAACTCTTATGCAAGGTGAAAAGGGAATAGTCATCATAGGATTGAGTGAACCCATAGTGCTTAAGAGCAGCAGTGAGCTTGGTAAACCAACATCGAGGAGCCTGACATAACTCATAGAATGATCGACAAAGTCTACAAATTTTGCTAGGATACAAAGATGAAATATTGGGAGGCAAGCATATATAAACTTCTTCGGCCAAGTTACCATGAAGAAAGGCATTGTTTAAATCCATTCAATGTAATTCCCAACAATAAGTGGCAGTAACAATAAGAACAATGCGAACTGTCACTATCTTAACTATAGGAGCAAAAGTCTCAGTGTAGTTAATACCCTCAATCTGATGATTATCACAAATGATTGTACCATCAAAATGATGCTTAATTTTGTATACCCAATTGCAATTGATGGCACTCTTACTATGGGGCTAATCCTTAATAGTCCATATGCCACTTTGTTCAAGAGCCTTAATCTTTTTGTGTATTACCTATCACGATAAGTCTTAGGCTTGAAATATACGAAAATGGCTACAAGGAAGGCATGATATGGAGCAAAAAAATCATCATAATTTACATAACAAGCAAGTGGATATATAATACTTAAGTTCACTGATGAAGAGGTGGAAATAGGGGGGTCGACTTGGACAAAAGAGTCAGTGGCAGCTGGAGAAGGTGTACTAGGAGAAGTATCTGATGTCCCTATGAGGAAACCTTTAGAGGTAGTGGCATCAACTGTAATGCTATTTAGAGCTGCATCACGTAAGTTTGGGTCAGAAAGAACAGGCAGGGGATGAGTGGAAACACACTCTATGGACTCCACAGGGAAAATATGCCTCGTCAAAGCGAACATCATGTGAGACAAAGTGTCGTTCATTTTCGAGATCAAACACTTTCCAACCTTTTTGTGTATGTGAGTAACCCAAAAAGACACATTTGTGACTTTGGGTACCAATTTTATCTCATACTCTATCTTAGTAATGAACATAACATAAGCACCCAAGAACTCGAATATGATTTTAGGAAGGGGTGTGCCATGCAACATTTCATAAGGACCCTTTCCTTGATTCAAAGCAGATGGAGTTCGATTAATTAGATAGCCAACTGTAAGAATGCACTCACGCCAAAACTTATGAGGAAGGTGTGCTTGAAAATATAAAGCTTAAGCTACTTCTAGTATGTGCCTGTGTTTCCTTTCGACCTACCTATTTTGTAATGGAGTATCAACATAAGAATTTTGAAAGAAAATCCCATGTTCAACTAAGAATGTTCCCAGTGGCTTAAATTCAGTCCCATTGGCACCTCTAACAATTTTCACTTATTTATGAAATTGTGTTTGGGTTATTGCACAAAAAATTTTAATAAGATAGGGAACCTCACTTTTTTCAGCCATCAAATAAATCCACACACCTCGAGAAAAATCATCCGCAACAGTTAAAAAAATAAGCACTATAAGAAGAGGGCGTTTCATGGACACCCCAAACATTAGAATGCACCAATTTAAAAGGTTCAGAAGCACAATTACTACTTATAGAAAAAGCATCTCTTATTTGTTTTGTCTACATACAAGCATCACAAAATTTTTTAAGTCCACGATTACCACCACAATCAACTAAATCTCGAAGTAGACGAATTATTTTAGAGGAAGGATGGCCTATATGCTTGTGCCATAACTTAAATGGATCCATTTCTCTAATCTAATGCACTTGAACGATCTTAGCACCGTTAAAACAATAGACCCTACCTTGTCACTCGCCTGCTCTAATCAGTGTCCTCAAAGTGTGGTCCTATATCAAGCAAAACTTATTAGTAAACATGAAAAAATAATTCAATACATAAATGAGTCTACCCACTGAAATCAAGTTACAAGTGAGGTTTGGCACATAAAACACATTGTCCAACTAAACATCATCACCCAAATTCACACTACCAATATGGGTAATGTTTGTAGTTTCAACATTCGAAAAAATGACCAATTAAACTAACAATCTAGTCAAATTATATGGACAAGATTTAAAGCTGGTCATATGAGAAGAAGCTCTTGTATTCAGAAGTCCATTTTCGGAAGTGTTCATTACTGTCAATTTTTGGGGCCAGAGGACTGCTTACTTTGGTTGATCATAGCAAGGAATGCGTTCCACTGGTCTTAAGTAAGCACGGGTGTCAGTGTTGGTAATGCAGCAGACTCTCCATGACTACTCCCAGCTCCTACCATTGAGCCTACGAACTGGACAACATTCACCACAACACCTTGTGAGCTCGAACCTCCTCATCCTCGACCTTGCCTACTAGTTCTACTCCCACAGCCTCTGCCATGCCCATTATTGAACCACTAGTCTGGGTATTTTCCTATAAGTTTGAACCAATTTAACACATCATGACCATCCTTTTTACAGTAGGTATAACTCACCTTCTCCTTATCCCCCTATCACAGAATCATCCCAGCCTCGTCCTCCTTACACAGCAAAGGCCATGGCTTTAGCCCTTTCCTTTAGGACTTGACTCATGTTCTTATATCGTTCCTCTTTGATCACCATTTGATATGTTTTGCTGAGAGATGGGAGTGGTTTTATGCTCAAGATATTTGTTCGAAGGCTACCAAACATAACTTCATCTAGTCCCAACAAAAATTCATGAGTTTTCTCAATTTCAACCTTCTCCAAGTATTGCTTCACCAAGTTATAAGAGCATCCCCAAGTACACTGAGGTATGTTATGAAAACCATCATACTCATCCTATAAAGCTTTCAAATGTCCATAATAACTAGTTACGGTTTGACTTATTTGTTTGCAATTTCCTATGGCCACTTTCAAATCATACTTTGCATCTCCAACATCAAATATAATTTTTAGATCATCCCATAATTCACACACACTATCCATATACTTTATATTAGATCGCAAGCCACTATCAACAGAGGTCATAATCCATCCTACCAATATAGAGTTCACACTAAACCAATCCTCCAAATCTTTTATATTATTAATAGGTTGTTTTATTGTCCCATTAAGAAAACTAAGTTTCTGTTTTACTCGAAAAGCAGGTTTCTTAGTCGTAGCCCATTCAAGATAATTTGAATCACCTTTGAGAATGATCCCACACACATTCAAACCAGGTATGTCTGAGTTAAGAAAGAAATAGGGAGATGATGTGTCATTGATTTTCTATCATCACTCCTCTTTTTTGCCACCATCACCACTAATTATTTGGTGAGAGTTCTCTCCTTCCTTTAATATCGTCGACACTCTGTGTTTAGCTCCTAAAATAATTTTATTATTTTTTGGTGTTTAACCCTAGCCATACAGTGGCTTTGATACCATGACAAGAATTGAAGGCTAATATGCTAGCCTTCATTAACGTAGGAGATGAAGTTATATACAGCAAAATACTTGTGAATAAGAAGGAAACTATCACCATAACAATCTCCTAGAATATCTCTGTCTAAATATATACAACCAAAAAGATATACATAAGAGATACACATAGATATACATTTGTATGTTGCCTAATACCACCTCTTTTTTATTTCTTATATGGTTGTATGGTGGTCAGTAATGAGGGCCTACAGTAAAAAGTAAAAAATATGCCTTCATTTCGTTGGACTATCATGCCCTTCCACCATTGGGCATCTTATCGCTTGTGTGGTTTCCATCAGGTGAAAAGATTGACGAGACAATCGTAGACCAAACCCTTTTGTAGGGTTACACCAGTGTTAAGAGTTTTATACTATTCTGGTCGATACCAACTAGAAAATGGTAAGAAACTTAGCTCTTTGGTACCAGTTTGTACCTAACGATTTCTCATGGTACCTACCAGTATTTGGTTGATATTTTAACCTTTTTAAAAAAGAAATTTTAACTAACCCCCTTCCCATGTCCATAACTTATAGTTGTACATTAGTCTATATTTTCTAAGTAATTGACATGTGTTTTCTTGCATAATTGTCGTAGTTTAGGATTCATTTTATATGTTTTCATTTAGTTTGATTTCCATTATTGTTCTTTTATGTTTGATGTTAATTTAGGGTAATAATTGATTATTTTTATATAGGTAGGAAGATTGAGCAACTTGGAGATTGAGCTAGAGATCAAAGAGGAGAAGCAAATATGAGACTATCTGTTGCAAATTCCCATTATCGTGGGAATTATAATCCGAGTCATTATGCGGGCTTCATTAAAATTAGGATTTTTGGACTATTAAAGCATAATTAAGCCTCCATCATCAAGGGAGAGACGAAACCCTCTTGTAAAAACACCATCCTTGAGTGAAGAACACAAGTTTGTAGCTTTGAGGATGGATAGAAGTTAAGGATTATCATCAAGATTGGGAAAAATGGCACATCAACATCCAAAATTCCAGATTTTGGCAAGGAAGAGAAGAAGTTCCTTTTATCCAATTTTTTGTGTTTTTCTTTCTTCTAATCTTTATAACAGGGATTATTTGTGTGACAATGATGTTATGAAGACCATGAGTGGCTAATTTAGTTTAGGGATTGCTTTTGAACTATTTTGTTAGTATTCCTATTTTATTGAATTGAATGAAAGTGTCTTTGATGATTGTTAATTTTATTTGTTATCTTGCAACAAATCGAGAGAGTGAGTAAAATTATTTGTGTTAGATTGTACAACGAGAGTTAGCAACTTATAGACTTACAATTTTCATATCAATTGATTAGTTAGAAGAGAGATCTTGACAAATTCAATTGGTCACCCATAGGATAGTTTAACAACTAGTTGAATTGGTGGAGTCATTGGTTAGGTTGAGAGATTGTTCAATTGATTCTATTTAATTTGATTAGGGACAATTAATTACACCTTAAGAGAGGGTAGTTAATACATTCGGAAATCTTAGGTGAGACATAATTCGATTAATAAAATAGGAGGGAGATAAAATAGGAAAAAGTAATCTCTAGTCTTTAGATTTTTGAATCCCGATTTTTCTGCACTTTGGTATCGTCTACTGCTTTGATTTAGTCTTTTAATTTTAATTTAATTTTCTAAATTATTTGCATTAAACAATTTTGTTTCTTAAACAAAGTTTTGTCTAAATTAAGTGGTGTCTGGGCATCAATCTCTATGGGACTGATATCCACTTTTTAACTACAAGTCATAACCTGTACACTTATAGTTTTTGAGCATAAAACAAGTAGATTGATTTTGCATTCAACAAGTTTTTGGCACCGTTGTCGGGGATTAATTGTTTGGCATCTTATTTAATTTAGATTACTTTGATTTAAGAGTTTTTGATACTAT
The DNA here is from genome assembly GCA_027576715.1 of Erythroxylum flavicans. NCBI lineage: Eukaryota > Viridiplantae > Streptophyta > Magnoliopsida > Malpighiales > Erythroxylaceae > Erythroxylum > Erythroxylum flavicans. The sequence continues at coordinate 25,899,041 of JANZXP010000004.1, read as the reverse complement.
GTATTTGCAGGTGCATGAACACAAGGAGCACGTGAAGATAAATAGAATTTGGTAATGACGAACTATCCAATATCATAAGACACATCAAGACATCTTGGAATAAGGAATGAGACATATGAAGAGCTAGATGCTGAGAAGAAATAGAAAGAAAAATGATGGAAGATAGTTATTATAGGGAGCAAGAAACATTTGCAAATTACAATGAGATACAGCATAGTACAGATCCGTATTGGAACATGTATACTCTGGGATAGCAGAACCACCTAGATTTCTATTGGTCCAATAATGCTTGTACTCACATGGGACATCAAGACATATTTGAATTTTAGTAAGATGAGTCCATTTCATAGGATTCCAAATTCGACAAAATCATAAATAAGTGAACAGAAATGGAAGAGAACCATAAGACGATGTTTTCCATCCAGAAGGAAAGTCAGAAGAGTCTGGAAGAGAAGTTTGATCAAGTTTTTGAAAATCATGCCGCTTTTACTCACAATCTAGAGATTCAAATAAGACAACTTTCCTGTGAATTTTGTAAGAGAAGTGCGGAAAACTCTCTGAGCAACATGGAATTATATCAACGAGAGCAAAATGAGGCTATCTCACTTAAAAATGGTGAAGAACAAGAAGAACAGTAGAAGATCATGCTGAACCTTACTTTATAGAAGATCAACAAATCAAGAAAAGGATGATAACCCTCCTTATTATTCACCAGTTCTTGATATATCATATGTGAACATAAAAAAATCTTGGGTAGATGTTCATGAAAAGAACTCTATCTTTTGGATTGATGATGATCAAGTGACATTCAA
>JANZXP010000004.1:25877348-25887534 GCA_027576715.1 Erythroxylum flavicans | reverse complement strand
CTTTGGTGCTTTACCTGCAGACTGAATGTGTACATTAAGATTGAAGGAGCTAAATTTATATTTCTTTATTTTTTTCCCAATTTTAGCTTCAAATACGTGCCATAATGCTCTTGGAAACTTGCAATCCTGCGAGTAAAACAACTGCTGGTAGGATTTTGACTTGTTTTCCATGGATATTGTAATGTATGGTATTACAGTGACAATGGGAAGTATTGTAACTTCTATTCAAGAAATGTTCTTTTAGTCTCTGAGCTTTTAATAAGGTTTTAAGTAGAAGCATCAGCATTGTTGAGCTTGAACTTGATCGCGATTGTATGTCCGAGTCTGATCAGATTCGAATATTCGAATTTTAATTTGGTCAAATACAAATTTATCATGTAGACTTTAGGTTGGTTTGACATGATTTTTAGAATTGATCGAATTCAAAAAAATTATCAAGCTTGTCAAACTTGACTTGGCTTAATTTGAATATTTAACCTGTACTTTAATTTTATTATTTCAAACTTAATCTGACATGTTTTTTTGCAACCTTTAGTTTTAGATATAATATTCAAAATTGTCTAATATTTTAATATTTTAATTTTGTATTTAGTGATTAATTTTTAAAAATTTATACAAATTAAGTCAAAAAGTTGTTTTTTATTCACGTGAGTAAAATAAATATTTGAGCTGATTTATACTAAAACATTAATAATTTAATTTAAAATTTTAGATACTAAATTATTATTTTTTAAAATAGGTTTTAAAAATTAGGTATTATTTGTTTTCTTTTAATTTTTAGACGACATTAAGAGTCTGTTTGGTTAGATGTTAATTAACGAAACGGAAAGGAACGATTCATAATGGAATGGAATGTAATATAGTGAAAAGTTGTTTGGGAGGGATGGAAAGGTTTATAATATAACGTAGCGAAACATTATTCGGAAGATGGATATAATGGAATAGAATGAAATGTATAGTAAATGATTATTATATAACTAATATTAAAATAGTTGCAAGAGATTTAACGTTATGATTTTAAAATAGAAATCCTGTCTAATTAAAAAGTCACGCACATTCATGACAAATAATTTTTTATATATTTTTTTATTTTAAAATGGTAAAAATTTTAATAAAAGTTTTATTATTAATTATATACATTTTATTAATAATTATATAAAAATATTATTATTAATTATTTAATAAATTTTATTATATTATATGTGATTTATATTTTAAAATTATTTATTTATATAGAAATATATACAAACAATTAAAGAATAATTTTTATATATTTTCTATTTTCATTAATAAAAAATATTAAAAATTTTTATTTTATTATTAATTATATACAATTTTTATTAATAATATAAAAGTATTATTATCAGGGTAAAGAGAAATAATATAAAATATTATTAACTATATACAAGGGGGCTCGGGTTAGGAGAAATATTTGGTATTAAGAGATATAAAAGGGGGTTCGGGTTAGGAGAAATATTTGGTATTAAGAAAAATTATTGAAGATATATTAGGAAGTATATATTTATTAATTTAGGTTTCATCTTATGCCCTCCAAATCGGAGATTTCTTATTTTCATTGTTTATGATGGAATAGAACGTAATATGAAATCCTCCGCTTTCATCTCATTTCGTTCCATTCTATTATGAAACTCTCAACCAAACGATGGAAGTGTATTATGTTCCATTACTAAACTTCCAACCAAATAGGCCTTTAATTCCACCTCCTGTATACAGTCGAACATATCAGAAGAGTAGTTTAAAAGGTTACAATTTCCTTCCGCCTATGATATGAAGAGAGTGGTGTTAAAGTCTCCACTAACTAACCATGGAACACTAACTGCTGCCTTGAGTCTTCGAAGAGAATTCCAAAGCTCAGTTCTTTGAAACATTGTGTTAAAACCGTAGCCAAACGTAGCTAAAGCACAAGAGTTTTCCATTTTGCAGTAAAGCATTGTGTGAATAAATTGCTAACTAGATTCCAGAACCTTCACTTCCAAGAGATCACCATCATAAACAATAATAATCCTTCTATAGGCATGACATTGGTGGTTTGTAAGAAACTGCCATTTGCTACCCATATAACTTAGTTTATTCAGATTTACTTCTCTAATTTTAGTTTCCAAAAGACACAAAACTAGAGGCTTTTCCTTTTGAACAAAATCCATTACCGCATTAAGCTTAGAAGGGTTATTTATTCCTCTTACATTTCATACAATCAGGGTTATAAGAGATTACTTTTCCCTTTGGAGCCTTTCCTACTGCTCTTATTATTGTTCCAAGAGATAATATGTTCAAACTGTTCCTCTTGAGTATCTCCATTCTGTAGCTCACCCTTCTGTTGGTTTTGCTCAATTTGTTAGAAATCATGGACTCTCTCGCTAGGATAAATATCACTAATTTCCATTTCATTCTCCCTCTTATTCTTTAGTGACTTATTCAAGTCACTCGATGGATTTTGAAGAACTCCTCCCCGCTGAACTAAATCTGGACAATTTTCCTTTAGAATACTCTCCCCATTTTTAGGTGAATCCTTATTAACCTGGTTTGTTTCCTGATTCTTTAATACTTGTTATACTACCTCACAATCTTTGTTGTCTTATAAATTAATCTTTTCCATACCCATCACCTCCCAATAGTCTTCTCTAGTCAAAGCTCTCCCTATAGGTTTCCATTCTTTGTCCTGTGCTTTTATAGAAGGTTTCTATTGGTATGTAACTTTATCTTGCCTGAGAGAATGTTCATTCGCCGACCTTAGGCTAGCAATATTGTCTTTCATTTCCTTAGAAATGTCCATATTCACACATAACTGTGCAAATCCAACCCCTTCTCCTTAACGCAATGTTTTCATCCATATAGATTGGTTTCTCCAAGTAACTAGCTAGCATACTTAAACCCTGAGTGGTCTAATATTCCAAAGGAATGTTATGAATATTCACCCATAAAGGAATGTTTTCCATTCTAATTTTTTCTAATACAATGTTTTCCATTCTAATTTTTTCTAATACCATGCCTAGTTGCCAATTTTGAAGAAATAAAAGAAGTTGAGAGATTTGCCAAGGGCCTTCTTCACCTTTTGAGCTGCCAATTTTGAGGAGAAGGTAAAGATTAGGTTATCCTCCTTAGTTAGCATAACTTCCTTTAGACCTCTCCCTTTCTAGTTTCTCTGGGTCCATGATTGTATCACTAGAAAAGCAGGCCTTTTATCCATAAAAAAACCAACAAGAGCCGTTTCCTATGTCCTAGCACCTTCCTACATAATGTCTAGACTAAGAGCCATCATTAGCTTTCCTTCAATCTCTAAGGAAGAGTCGGAGTTGTCACCCACAACCTGCTTCTAGGTCTTTCTAGCCCCTTTAAAAAGCTTAAATTCACCAACAGGTAACGCAAAAGGTTTAGGTGGAATGGCAGAGGTAGATGGTGGAATAGTTGTATAGAGGGATGGAGAAGAGGAGTGGGCTGCAGATGATTGAGAAGGGGATGAGGGAGTAGAATGAAGGTTCGAGGAAATAGTTGGTTGAGTGGAAGAGGGAAGTGATGGGAAATCAGTCTCTATTTTAGCTTTGGAAACCAATTTAATCTATTGATGTTTTGTTTTGCAGGACAACAAAGGATGCTGGAAGACAAGAGGAAAACAATGGTCAAAGGTACCCGAATAGAGGATGGAAGGAAAGAAAGCTGATTGATTCAAATCTAGGGTTAGGGTTGGATGTAGGGACAAGATGTTAGAGAGAAGTTAGAGTCTCCCTCACATCTTTTTTCTTAAAAAAAGTTAACAATTTGTATTTTACTATCGGGAAAGTAACTGGAAGAAAGTGGCAAAGAACTTCCTATCTGGTGTTAGCATGTTACTTAAAGCCATTGGATTAAGGAAAATTATACATGACAAATTAAAAATTGCAAAAATATTTGGTTCCAGATATGGTTGGCAGTGGCATTGTGCAGTGCCAAAATTTTCTAGAAGATGTTCAAATCAAGAATAAACATTGAATAAATCTAGTTTTTAATTGATTTTTCAGGCTGTCAGCATATAAGTAGCATAGTTGTTTATTCGAAGAATTTTATGTTGAAAATTTAGCAACAACAATAACAATGAATTGGTTAAGATTAATACATCAACATGTACAAATAACAAAATTAGAAACTTCTTAAAAATGATGAAATTTGAATCAAAAGTCATAATTTCTTCATAAATTAAAACACGAATCAACACAATGGAAAATTTTAAGATCTTTTAATTTTTATTCACTAATCTTATTCTTACAATTACCTAAATTAACTATCAGAAGAATACAGTATGAATACATCAATTAAATTAAAATACATATTTTTGGTGGGTCATAAGTGCAATAAGTTAGTTTGGGTAAGATTGGTGAATGGATCTAAGAGTACATAATACGATTGATAATATAATGTTCATCCATGGTCAAAATATCATATGAATATGATTAAAACTTTACTTATCATAAGATTATGTTAGTCCACATTAATTAATTCAACATTCTTCCACTTGAATATTGTAATTATACCTTAATGCTTTTCACAACAATATGTATAACTAAACTAATAATGTACAACCAAAACTGATGGGATGCATGCATCGTACCTAATTAAGTGCTACTAATCAAAAAGTATGACAAAAATATTAATATGGATTCGACATAATTGAGTATCATCAATTTCCCACTAATAAGAAATACAAAGTTATAGAATATCATAAACAGTGACAAACATCTATAATACACATCTATTAACATAATTCAAGCAATCATCATAAAACGTAGAACTAGAACTCCCACTAAAATAAAGAAAATAAGTTCCTAACCGTTTCATATTGGAGATCAGTTTTTGATACACACATATAAATAACTCTTTAGTTTATGGATCCACCAACATGTCGTTCATGTGTGTGTACTCAATAATATTTAGAGACTTTATAACTTTTTGTGACAAAGTAGAATATAATGTTAATATGCTTAGAGGGAGAAGTGCAAATAGTGTTCGCAGAGAAAGATACAAATGCAAAATTGTCACAATATAATTTTAGGGGTCTCAAAATAGAGTCCATATCTTCCAATGCTAAAATGAAGTTAGGCAATCATATTGCATAACATATAGCCCCATAACATGCCATATACTCCACCTCGATGACTAAAGAAGATCTAAGTGTCTATTTGATACTTTTCATCAAAATAACTCCGCTCATCATTATAAAGATAATACTTATATGTGGATTTCTTATCATACACGTAACTTGTATAATTGTAAACACTAAAATTAACCATTTTAAATGTGTCAACATGTTGATATGTCACTATAAAATGAAAGTAGTCCCTTATGTTTTATTTTTTGGTAGCCTAATGTATGCTCAAGTATATACCAAGAACACTAACCATTAAGGCAATATTAGGATGTGTGCGTACTTGAGCATTCATTAGGCTGTCATCAACTAAAACGTAAGAAACTACTTTCACTTTATCTTTCTAAACATCATTATAAAGACATTAGACCTTGATAAACTTATCTTCCTTCACAATTCAAGTTTTTATAAAAGAATAAGACTGCATATTAGACCTATTTAAGATACAATCAATATAGATGCTTTGATTTAAGACAATTTAAGAACAACATTAACCCCATCACAAAGAAACTATATACCTAAATCATATAATACTTCACCAAGATCCTTCATTTTAAAATGGCTAAATAATAATTATTTTGAATCAACATATTAGCGTCATTAGTAATGAGTGAGATATCATTATCATCATATAAAACTAAAAATATGTACTTGCTCTCACTGATCTTCATATATATGCATTAATCAACAATATTTCCTTGAAGTTATTACTAATGACAATTTCATCAAACTTGAGATACCACTACTTTGCGGCTTATTTCAACCTATAATTAACTTTTAGACCTTACAATCCATGTTTTCTCTCTCAACTACCTCAAAAATAGTAGGATAAACCATGTAGACATCTTCACTTAAGTCTAAATTTAAAAAATTCATTCTTACATCTATTTGAAGAAGTTCTAGTTTAAAATGAGCCATAAATTTTATTATAATGCTTCGTAAAAAATCCTTGGTGGAATAAGAGAGAAAATATCTTTGCAATCAATATCTTCTTATAGGCTATAACCCGTCATAGGTGCTTGCTTTATACCTATCTACTTGACCTATGGTATCATACATGGTCTTAAATACCCATTATATCCAATGGGCTTATAAACTTTTAGTACTCTACCAAGCTCCATACTTTATTTTATGCAATAGAGTTCATCTCATCATTCATAACTTCTATCCCAAAATTGGATTAAGGAGATGACTTCCTTGTAGTTAGTTGGATTTAAAGCCTGTTATGTTACTTGCTTAATGTGTTTATTCTAAATGACTACTGGATATTTGTCAACTGCAAAGCTAACTGTTGGAGCGAAAGCAACGTATATGAAGATAATGATCAATGTTCCCTTGGCATTTAATAATAACTTCGTGTACTGCTTTTTTATTACTTCAAGAAATTCTTTAACATTCTCAACCTTTGGAATACTGTCACTAATGGAGTCATTCATATGATACCTCATGATCATCAAACAACACCAATTCAAGCACTTTCAATTATCCTAAAGCTTCTAATCACTAGTAGAAGTCTCAATAGTGGGTTTAGTACAAGAGTCCTCTCTTAAATTTATGTCCAATTTTATGATCATTAAGTTTATCATAATATATTCATTATTATTCCTATGAAGCTTGACAATGGTAGACAACTAATGATTACTCAAAGTTGAAAAAGATAAAAAAAACAATAATAATATACATATAATACAATATCATGCTCACTCTATCTTCAACTTCCATAAATGATCCACAAACAATGATTATTGAATGTTGTCTATTAAACATTAAAAAAATGGACTCATTCATAAGTACAAATAATAAATTAAATATCACAACCAAATGCATTAATCAACTATTGATATGACAGTAAAATTATGTTGATTCAAAATATTCAATATTTATCTTCACCAAACTAAGTATCAAATAATTAACTCATTGATAAAATAATTTCTTTGCTAGTATAAATCTTAGCAAAAGACTCATTAATATAGGGAGAAAATAATATTAAAATATTTGAATACCTAGACTTATGGCAGGTAATTTCATAAGCATGTAATGTTTAATTATATTCAAAACACAATAATAAAATTAACGTAACTAAATGTTACATTAAACAAATGAAAACTAGTTAAAATGATATGTAATTTATTTAAAATATATGAAATTTATCATGCAAATAGATAAAATATTCAAATCATAGTAAAAATTTTAATAAACAAAGCATATTAAGACAACCTGCAAAAAATAATAATAATTTAATATTGTTATTGTTGTTGTTGTTGTTATTTTACAAATTATTAAAAATCATAAATATGTTGAAATAGTAGATTGCAAATAAGTTGAAATTATAGGATTGTAAATAAGATAAAATGGAATAATTGTAAATAACTAGAGGTGGTGGAATTGTAAATGATTGAAGATGATACAATTGTAAATAACTTAGAATGACAAAATTGTAAATAAATAGAGATAGAGTGATACTAGGTTGGTTTAGGTCGAGCTTGATATTGCCCTGACCTAGCATAAACACATTTACAGACAGTCATACCCTACCCTAATCCCAGAACCTAAATTGACCAAATCCTAACTAGGTCGACCTGATCTAACTTGACTAAGCTTCAATCTATGCTTATCATCGTTGACCCGTCTCCACCACAAAAGATCCAAAGTTTCCACCACCAGATATCAACAATCTTTTGACAAATCAATCAAATTGTTTATGAGTGATGATTATAGGCAGTAGAGGAGCTTGGTAGTAATTCATAAAGCAAGCGAGGGAGAAAGTGAATTAGAGGAGAGAAAAAGTGAAATAGCAGAGACAGAAAGTGAACAAAGATCTAACTTCTTCGTAATATAAACTAGAAGAGAGACTTTGAAAAAGAAGCCATTAAGGAATGAAAGAAGAAAAATATCAAAAAGAAGAGAGGAGTGAAAAAATTGTATGAAGTTATTAAGCAAAAAAAAAGGAACAAAACTAAAGAACAAAAGTGGGGGTTCAAAGTTTTAATTAAACTGATCACTAGACACTTTGGATATAAGAAAAACATAGAGGAACTCATACAACTTCAATTTCAAAAAATGGGAAAAAAAGAACACAATCACATAAGAATGACAACTTGAGAAAAGAGAATTAGAGTTAATTAGTATATTTATCGAGCTTTGAGTTATACCAAGTTTTGATGCCAAAGCTTCAGTTCGATCAAAGTTAAAAGCTCAAAAATAAAAAAAGGAGCATGAGTTTAGTACAAAACCTAATCAAATTAGGTTATGCTTGTTAACTTCAAGTCGAATTGATTCAGACCCGCCCTTTTTGTTATCTTTGACTAGAGATAACAAAACTGTAAATAATTCATCTTTAACCTTTGGATTGGGACATATGATCTATGTGTTATCTATGACTTGACCTAATGATATCTTGCCATTAAAAAGAACGTTTTCAACAATTTTAGATGGATTTACTTCCTTTCTAAAAACTAAATGATCCATGTTATTAATTTGAACAAAAAGAAAATTAAACCATTAGGAGTTTTAAAAAAACTCATATTTCAGTTGTTTATGTTTGAAAAACTTGCCCATAACACATGCAAATACTTGTATGGATGATATATAAGGTTTACTTACCTCAAAAAATAGTACACCCCTGTTTACAAAATTTTTCATAAATTAGGTGCAAAAATAAAATTAAAAAATAGAGATAAAAACAACTTCAAAACTTGTGAAAGATAACTTTGATACCAATTGTTGTTATTTTTGGGAAACAAGCAATAACATTAAATTGATAAGATCAATATGTCCTACGACTTCGAGAAATGTATAAACAACAAAATTAGAGACTTACTACTAAAGACGACAAAAATTGATTTGAAGCCATGACTTCTACAAAACACGAATTAATATAATAAAAAAGTTTAGGATTCCTTGAATGTTATTCATCAATTTCCTTCACACACCACTGCACAAATACCCAAATTGACTATAAGAAAAATATGTTAAGAATATATAAATGAGGTTAAAAATACATATTATGGTCAGCACAAGTCCAATGAATATGCTTAAACACAATTAGTAAATGGACTTAAAGGCCCATAATATTATTAGTTTTGTAATGTTTATCCCATAAATAATCCAAATGTCGTGTACACATGATTAAGATATTAATGGTCATAAAATTATGTTAGTTCACATTAATTAATTCAATATTTCAGATATAACAAAATTATATGCACAAAAAATGGATATTTTAAAAGTTGTTTATGTAAATCGATATAGTAAAAATTAAAAAAAAATATAAAATGATATATTCAATAATTATTAGTGAAATTTCTTACTTGAAAAAATCTTCATAATGAAAGCTCAATATTACACAAATGTAATTTATTTGAAAAAAGTACTACAACAAAAATTTAGTTGTTTTTAATCATTTCTATCATTCACAATTATTAATCTCAAGTGTGTTTAATTTATGAATTTATGTTACCATAATGTCACTAGTTAAAAGAATATTACAAAGAGACAGTAATAGAAAATTGGTTTAATTAATACAATAAATAAGAAATTAAAAAATTATATAAATAATCAATATTTTAAACAATTTAATGACTAATTAAAGTATGATTAAATAGTCAATTATATTTCATTTACAGTACGTGAAGAGAGACTTTAATATAGATGTACAGATTAGTGTTGATTCCATGAACTCATTCACCTATAGAGTTGAGAGCACTACAAGAAAAGTAAGAATTAGCGACGGAACATTAGCGACCGAAAATATACCGTTGCAAATTACCGACGGAACATCTATTTCCATTGGTAAAGTTGACGGAAAAATTTTCGTTTAGCGATGGTAATAATATCCGTCGCTAAATATGGAGAGAAATCATCCCGGCAAATTTTGCGATGGAATTTAACAACGGCATAAGATGTCCGTCGGTAAAGAAGGCGGATTTAGCGACGGAAATTACCGACGAAAAATTACCGTTGCAAATTACTAACGGAAAATCTATTTCCGTTGGTAAAGTTGACGGAAAAATTTTCGTTTAGCGACGGTAATAATATCCGTCGCTAAAT
>JANZXP010000004.1:25840308-25869600 GCA_027576715.1 Erythroxylum flavicans | reverse complement strand
ACACATTTATTCACACTAATACCGGGAAATGTCATGAATGCATGTACAATCATTTACATGTGCAAAAATTCACTATTCACTATTCATGTGCATAAATGAATGCATGAACATAGCAAAACAATTTTAAGCATTCCTAACCCATTCCAAATTACTATTTTGCCCTTCCCGTAGGTGAGGGGATGTTACAAACCTAACTGATTATGAATTACAGGATTATTAGTTCTAGACAATCCTAAGGTTAATTACTCGCACTCGAGTTATAACCATTAACCCTAAATCATAAACCATAATTAGATTGTGGAAGTTGTCTAATAAACTATCAGAAATCTATGTAAGATCTCTCTTCGCACAATTTACCAATTTGATTTAATTCTTTTTATATTAAATCACCTATCACTTGTTAGCCCAATTTAATTATTTTTCATTCAATTCACCTTCTCATTTTATTATTAAATTATGTAATCGCAGAATTAGATCACAATAAATCCAATAAAATATAAACAGTCAAATTTCATTAATTCAAAGATAAAACTCCGAAGGTGAGTTTAGAACATCTTCAACATTCAAAAAATCCTATCATCAACTATTATTCCAATTCTATAAAATAATAAAATTGAAAATAAATAGGAAATACGATTTGAATGGATGATGGAAGGCAGCGATGTCGAGAAACTCCTGATCTGGGAAGTACGTTTAGTCAACTTCTTCTCCTCTTCTCTTTTCCTTCTTCTCTTTCTCGATCTCTAGATGAATTCTCTCTAAGGTTTCTCAAAAGTGACTAATGAAAAAGCTCCCTTTGCCTCTTTGTCTTATTCTTTAAATATCTTTATGTTCGAAGTAACCATAGGATTTTTCTAGGGTTTGAAAGGTCCAAAAATCCCTCAAAACTTGACGTTTTTTAGTGTTAAAGCATATGCCTGATGTAGGCCACGATCGTGGCCCACATCTGAGCCTTCTGTCACGATCATGACATGTAGTCCATGATCATAGGTCATGGTCTAGGCTGCTGTCATGATCGTGACCTATTGTGCCACAATCGTGGGCCATTGTTTTGACCTGAATGTCTTTGAAGCTTCTCTATTTTTCGCTGTTGACCTTGAAACATTAACAAATACATCAACTTACCTCAAAAACATAATATTTAAGCTCAAAGACTTGTATTAACCCATAAAACACTTAAAACATAAATAATTAACAAACTAACAGAATTCTAACCTAAACACATACTAAACGAGCGAATTAACAATTAAATACATATCAAACTAAGCCCTAAATCATGATGCAATTATATTTGGAAGATGCATTGCTCAGTAAAATTTGATGGATCGCCTCCACCTATCTCTTTGATTATCTCAGAGATTATTAATTTTATCTTTATGCTTTACAGGATTCTCTTTTTTAGCCATTTCAGGTAAACAGTGGCAAAATGTGGTGGGGACTGTTGAAAGGTATGTTCGAACCCACAAGGTTTCCCTAGTGCATTGGTGTAAGCACCCTTTGGGATTTCTGAAGTTGAATAATGATGGTTCGTCGAGAGGGAACCTAGGGCTAGGTGGCAGTGGTGGGATTGTTTGAGATGAGTTGGAAAGGTGTGTATTGGCATTCGTGTTCCCTATGCAACATATTACAAGTCTAGAAGCGGACACATAATATCTTTTGCAAAGATTGAAGTTTTATGCTAATTATTATCCAATTCTCGAGTAATAGTTGAGTTCGAATCTAGATTTTTGGTTGACATGTATCTTGGTAGAGTTTAGATTCTATGGAAGCTGGCAGATCTGTTAGCTGAGGTGTTGAGGTTCTTTTTTATGGATGGTTTTCTTCATTATTATAGAGAGGAAAATCAAACAGCAGACTTCTTGGCAAATCTAGGATGTTCATTGGAAGGTTTAACCACCTACAGTACTCAATCACTGATACCTCTTACCTTGAGGGATATCTTTACTTTAGATAAGTTAGGCTTGCCTTCACTAAGAGTAAGAATTGTTTAACTAAATAGATAATAGTGATATTAGCATTTGTAATTTCTTTATATTTTCACATCTTTGATGCTTGGCATATAGTGGTAGATTATTTGTTAATGCCAACTTCATTTGTTTTGGGCAGGTTAGGTTCATGCCCCCTGCTCTGTACTTTTCACTTTTCTTATTAATCAAATAGGATATACATCCCCTCCAGGGTGTCACCCCTGGTTGGACAAAAACAATAAAGACCCAGGTAAAGAAAGTATAAAATTAACCACCCTAAACTAGCAACTCTAGTTAGTCCAAACAATTCCATATGAAGTAATTGCAAAAGTTTATTTGAAATTGCCAACTTTTTGCTCTTAGATAAGCTCTAAGTTTGTTTTCATACTTGACAAGCTCCACAAATCTCATCTTTCTCAAATTTGAAGCTTACAAGTCCATCAAAAATTTGCTTAGAATTGAGATTAAAGATGAGGTCTATGCTTATATGTCTATGCCTTCTATGTCAAATTCATGCATCTTCACTAGTAGACATTAGGCACTTCATATTTTGGTTAGAAAAATCATCAAGAACAATTATATATATATATAATTGTGTGTGTGTGTGTGTGTGTATTTTTTTTCCTTCTCTTTTTTCTTGAAAATATAATGCTATTTCCATCCAATTTAGTATCAATGCATGATCCTTTCTCAAAATATATTTTGTAGTTTTGTCATATAGTTGGCTTGCACTTAATAAGTTATGCCTCAATCTACTTACTAAAAGAACATTATTAATAATAGTGCAATCTTCCTTACCAACTTTGCTAATGTCAATTGTCTTACCTTTAGCATTGTCTCGAACTTTAACAAATTCTCCATCTTTGTATCTAAGAGTTAAAAATTAGGATGCATTGTTAGTCATATACCTTGAGTATCTACTATGAATATACCATTTTTTCCTTACTTTCTTAAAAACCTAATAAAAAATCCAATTAATGTGTTTTAGGTACAAAATGAGCCTAAGTCATTGATTGTTAGTCTCCTTCTTCTTAACCACTTCCTTAAGGTTTGACTCATTAAAATTTGCTTTGTTAAATAAATTTGTAAATGTGCCCATATTTACCACAAAAGTGACATATCAGATTAAATAAGTAATGTAGGTTTGTTGTATGACAATGAACCTTATGATTTTAGTATATGAATCCATTTTGTGTTCCTTTATGTGTATATAAGTGATGAGGATTTCTCCTTTAGAAAAGTGACCAGCATTCATTTTTAGTAATTAATAGAACTAACATAATTGCGTAAATAAGGTATATTTCTTTAATTATATGGATGCTTATAAAGAGTGTAAGTACATTTCATTAGTATGAGGCCTAGTGAACTATGAGTAAATTTGCATGCTATCCTAGGCCTTTGTATATAAGTGAATATTCTTCCTTGGTCTCCACAATTACAAGAAAGTTTCTTAAGTTTAAATCTTTTCTCATTCGAAAGATGTTAATCTGAAATTCAATAAGCCATAAGATTACAATGTTTGTGTGAATAATTTAGGCTAACAATGCAATCATGAATTCCAAACTCTCATCGCATGTCAGCTAGCCAATTATAAAACTTGAACGCAAATTTCTGTTATAATCTGGTATAAAATTGCATAGGATAAACGGTTAAAATATATACAATTTGTTAATTATATTGAGGCAAGAACTACGTCATGAAGCAAGAAATTAAGAAAGCCAGCTTTTTAACAATAGAAAGGGCACAATTTCTAAGTACTTTATTAAGCTTCCTATAAATTGGCATTGCACCACATCTTTGTCCTTAGACCTTCTATAAGGCTATAGTTGGAAGTTTCCAAGGAATCCAAACTTTTTCCTGCCACGCAGCTGCATAAATTGTCTGAACTTCTTGTTTCCTCTAGTTGACTAACTTGATGTTTATGAAAACTTATAACCTACCACACAAAGATGGAAACAAATCACCGATTACATTAAACAGTGGGTAACAAAACAGGTGATCTAAACCTCTCAACGATAATGTCATACTCAGGATATTACATGAAATTACTATTTCAGGCTTAATCGCTTAAGATGCGAATAGGGCATTTTTTGCCGTCCCCATGGGTTCGATGGAGTTAGGTTTAGGAAGAAACCTCCAAGGAAGAAGTTTATTGAATCAAAAGCTCAAGTACTATATTATGAATATCTGACTAAAACAATAAAGAAGAAGAAGAAGATGGAAACGACGTCAAAGGTTAGGTATCAGTAAATAAATGAATATGCAACGTATCAAACAACGACCCTAACAACCTAACGTTAGAAGAAGACACATAACATTATCTAGAATCTTCTTCTACTGTATTAAGTAGCCGTTGTAACGTAATGTTAGACAATGAAAAATATTGTGTTGTTGTCTTACTCTCTCTCTCCTTATTATTTCTCTCTCTTTCCTTATTGCTTATTCTTTATATTATGTTATGAGTAGCTTATAAGTCAATAATTTCTAAACATTTGGTATCAAAGCATCGTTCCTCGGCAAAGGACCCATATGCACACCAAGGAGTAGAAGTACGTCGTTTGGAAGAAAGCATGAAGAACCTTCTAGAAGCTCATTATCGAAATAAGAAAGAAATCAGTAACATTAAGTCATTGTTCAAACAGTTCATGCAGAAAAAAGGACAAGGAAGTTACTAAACCCTCTGTGAGAAGCTCGTGAGATGGAGGACACTATACAGGACTGACGAGAGTTAACAAAATTGATTTTTCGATGTTCGATGGAACAGTAGTCAAAAGTTGGAGTTTCGATGTGAGTAGTTTTTTATAATGGATCACACCCTCGACGAGATGAAAATGAGGTTGGCTTCATTGCATATGGAAGGAATAAAACAAGAGTGGTATCAGCTTACACTCAAAAATCAAAAGGAAGAGGATGTGATGAAATGGGAAGAATTCATAACCATGCTACGATAGAGATTCGATGAGGACATTTTCAAGAACCCCATAGGCGACTTAAAGGAGTTAAAGCAAGAAGGTTTTGTGTTAAAGGATTGCGCCTTATTTGACAAAAATTCAAATAAACTGTCACTACCCGAAGATTACTTAGTGGGATTTTTCTTGAGAGGACTCAACTGGAACTGGGACTAATAGCCAAAATGATGGATCCTTGGACGTTAAATCAGGCATATACACTGGCGCACAAACAGGAAGCGATAGTTTCAGCTGGCATTCCAGTATACTTTGGTAAGGGAACTAAACCTGGAAATCCAGCAGGAGGATTAACAAATGCGTACAAGGGGACTAGTCACTCAACAATATCTGAACTCAAACCACCTACAGAGGTTGGGTTATTACCTATGCCAGAAACTAAGGTAGCATCAACAAACCCAACAACTACAGAAACTCACGAGGGACGAGAACAACCAAGAGCGAGGAGCTTAACGAAAAAAGAGCCAAGGGTTTATGCTTCTGGTGCGATGAAAAGTATTATGTAGGACACCACTGTGAGAAGAAACAATTCCAGTTATATATGGTGGAAGGTGACAAAAATGCTGAAGATGATCCAGTGAGTGAAGAACCTAAAGATGGAGCACCCTTCAATCCTAACGTCTCGTTTGGAGCAATGTGGGGCTTAAAAGATCAGGTGGAATACAAGAAACAAGAATCACGGAGAGTCATCAAATGAAGCTCCTACACATCCTCATAGATGGTGGGAGTACCCACAATTTCTTGGATGAAAAAGTAATTCGCAAAGGAAATGCTGAGGTAACGAACATAACTCCTTTAAATATTACTGTAGGAGGTGACTTAAAACTAGGTTGCAGGCAAGTATGCAGGAATTTTGTGTGAAAAATGAGGTCTACAGTTCTCTACGGAGGCTTTGATCATTAATTTGGGAGGTCGTGATATGGTCCTCGAAGTTTAATGGCTGAACACCCTCAATGATGTGATGTGTAACTTCAAAATGTGCACCATAGAATTTCAATAAGAGGGCAAAACAATGAGACTAATGGGAAACCCAGAAGAACAAGCGAGGGAGGTTTCAAGTAGGAGCCTTCACAAGTTAATTAGAAATTCCAACAAAAATACTCTGTTTATGTTGTGTTTGTCATACCCCCATTGAATTCCACATGCAACATCTTATGTTGAACGATGATATTAACAAACGAGAAGAGATAGGAGGTTTGTTAGCAGAATTTGGTGAAGTCTTTCAAGAATCAAAGCAATTACCGCCAAAAAGAGCATACGACCATGCCACTCATCTCAAGCAGAGGGTGGACAAGATAAACATTAGACCTCACTAGTACTCAGGGGAACAAAAGGACGCAATCGAAAAATCTATGCAAGAATTAATGGAACAAGGTTTTATCTGAAAAAGCGTCGGCCCTTATGTCTCGTCGGTCATCCTCGTGAAGAACAAAGATGATACCTAGAGAATATGTATTGACTATCGAGAATTAAAAAGGCACACTATCAAGAGTAAGTTCCCAATCCCATTGATAGAAGAGTTACTAGAAGAATTCAGGGGGTCGAGCTAGTACTCTAAATTGGACTTACGGTTTGAACATCACCAGATTTGGATGAATAAGGAAGATGTGCAGAAAATAATGTTTCGAACACATGAGGGCCAATTTGAATTTTTGGTGATACCCTTCGGACTCACGAATACTCCTTCCACTTTCTAGAGCCTTATGAACGAGATCTTTAAACCTTTTCTGCGTAAATTCTTGCTTTTTTTATGATCTCTTTATTTACAGCACAGACTTCGAACAACACCTGAGACATTTGCACCAGATTTTGGAAGTCTTACAAGAGCAGCGGTTATTCCTTAGGGGAAGCAAGTGTACCTTCAGAGTAAAACAAGTGAATTATCTTGGGCATTCTATTTCGGAGAAAGGAGTGTCTACAGATAATCGAAAGGTGGAAACCATCCAGCAATGGCCGCAACCTCATACATTGAAGGAACTCTGAGTGTTTTTGGGATTGACGGGATACTATAGTAGATTTATAAAACATTATAGAATTATTACGAAGCCATTGAATGCACTGTTAAAGAATTCGGAGGCTAGGAAATGGGAGTGGAAAGAGGAGCAATAGATATCGTTTGAACAAGTTAAGGAAAAATTGACAGAGGCCCTTGTATTATCATTACCAGACTTCACAAAACCATTCATAGTGGAGGCAAACGCATGTGATAAGGGCATCAGAGCTATGCTTCAACAAGACGGGCGTCCCATAGCATTTCTGAGCAAGAAGTTGGCACCCAAGCACCAGGGACTCTCCACCTACGAAAAGTAGTTTATGGCCATCATCAAGGCAGTGAAGCAATGGCACCATTACTTGAATGGGAGATTCTTTAGGGTTCAGATAGACCATCGAAGCCTAAAATACCTTCTGGAGCAACGTATATCAACACTGTTTCAATAGAATTAGCTACCAAAATTTTTCAGCTACAACTTTGAAGTAGCATACAGGAGTGGGAAAGAAAATATCGTAGTAGATGCCTTATTTAGAATTTCCAATCAACAATTATTAACAATGTCTATGTCACACATACAAGCAACCTTATTAGAGGAAATCCGTGAAGGATGGGAGAAGGACACGATGATAAAATATCTCATAAGGAGGCTCGAAAGACAAAGAAATGTCCTCTGATAATTATGAATGGAAGGATAGGTTGTTAAGGTGGAAAGGAAGAATTGTGATCGGTTGTGATAAGGAGCTTCGGAAGAAAATTATAACGATTGCTCACGATAGCCCTCAAGGGGGACACGTCAGAGTAACAGTGACGATCAAGAAGGTACAAAACCTTTTCCACTGGAAACAGATTGCCAATGACGTTAGAAACCATGTCAAAAACTGCATCACTTGTCAGAGAAGCAAGCATAATCATGCAACATATCCGAATTTACTCCAGCCCTTACCGGTACCTAAAGGAAGCCAGAGAGAAATCACCATCGACTTCATAGAGGGCCTGTCATCGTCAAGAGGGAAGTCTTCCACTTTCGTAGTGGTGGACCTCTTCAGTAAATATGCCATTTCATAGCCATCAGACACCAATATTCTATTTTTTTCTTTGACCTTCCCTAACTTGAGACCTTGACACTTCAGGGCTTGCCAATCATGATTGTTTGATGAAAAAGCTCTGATCTCGGTTTGGGACTTCCTCTTCATGTCACGAGACGCATTTGATACTTTTCATTCTCATATGTATGAGTGAGAGAAAGAATCATTGTATTGTGGTCTTCTCCTTACCCTATAGAGGATCATAGATCTCAATAAGGGGATCCTGAGTAAGTACCTCAATAATCAGAAAAACCTCCATCTAGCACATTTTCCAATCTAAGGGTGATTATTCTTTGTCAAGTCTTTCCTATAATGCTTATTACATGCAAATTGGAGCATCAATCTAAATTGACAAGTATCATAAATCTAGTAGAGAAGGAAAACTCATGAATGAGGTAAAACGAGGAGCAACCAAAGGAATTTTATACCTTTGAGGCCTAAAACGGAAGCCCCAGCTACAAAACCACCAACTGCTCCATTTATAAAGTCTCTTTTCATCCTATACTGCTGAACCACCTGTTCAACACCAATGTAAATTCCTCCAATAGTGGCAAAAGTTAGACCATAATTACCCATCATTTTCAGGGTCTTGATTAGGCCAGGAAGAGCAACATGTTTCTCAACTCGAGGCACATCATACCAAGTTGCAACAACAGTCCCCCAGATGGTTCCAGCAGCTAAACCCATAGTTGTCCCCCTAACTGTTTTCATAGTTAGGGAGTCATCATCCTCATAGTACCTGAGATATGATGGATCCATTGCTGTTACTGGAAATTGAAAAGCAAACCAATCATGGTATAAATATATCAGAAACCAAATGCTTCTGCAATGATAATCAAAAAATGAACACAATGAACCAACAAAGTATTGCTTGTCTGGGAACATGCACAATTGTTTTGGCAAGAAAGTGGAATGCCCAGTTGGTGGTTTATGGAATAGAACAATTATGAAGCAGATTAAAATAGTGTTGATTTTGATTCATACAGATGGAGAAATTAAGTCACAGTCTGATAATCCCTAACATCTTGAGAGCAAATCAATCATTTAAAAGTAAACCCTGTCTCCAACTAAATGCGGTGGCTAAACATCCTTATTTTTCAGAAAAGAGCAAATAATTTAAGAGTAAAATCAACAAATTGGGCACAAACTTTTAAAACAAAAAGCAAGGGTAGAGGGAAGCAGGACGTCCAATGCGAGTACGCAACCGTCAAAAACAAGCCCAACGACAGAAATATAGAAATGTTCAGAACCCAACAAGAGTAATTATCAAATTCTGCCAAAGACTTCATGATTCAAATTTTTGTTTCTGTTTTCCTCCTTTTCTGTTTCCATCGCCACCCCAAAAACCAAACTTTACTGATACAGTTCGTGATAAAACGTAGACAACAACAAAAACCGAAATCAGAAAATAAAATGGCTTCAAGGAAACGAACAAATTTCTCGCCCTTTCTTCTCTGCCAATAGCCAAAATCGAGGATACTAGAGACTTGATAAGACTGAACGTAATTGAATGGAATAACAGACAAATAGATACTCAAGTAAGCGACGGCCAAAGATCAGGAGATTGATATACAGGAAAATGCGTAACCGGAAAGGATTATATCTAGGAAGTTAGAAAAAGAGAAATATACCCTTTGATTATCAAAAGGCTAATGTGTGCTGTGTTTTGGGCAAGTCCCTACAGAAGTCAAGTTCCATCAGCCAGCTTTCTTTACTGGACATCCTAATCCCGTTGAATCCCAAATTCCTATCATTGACGACATTGTCCTCAATCTTTTTCAATTTTCTTTCCCCCTGACTACAAACCGTTTGTTTTTCTTTCCTTTTTTATCACCGTATATATGTGCTACTCAAATTAAAAGGTCATTATACTTTATATTTATTTAGACACATTCTTTGATACATAATCAATGCAAGTAAGCAAATATTAATTTACATGGTAATAAATTCTTCATTTTATTTAATTTTATAATACTAATAAGAATTATAAATTATATCAATCAAATATTTAAAAATTCTAATTTATTAAAACTATAATCCATTGGTAGCTTTTTTTGAAAAAGTAAATAATTCATTAAAGAATATAGTAAACATCATGCAACCAATTTGCTTATAGAATGCAACATCTTGAAGTAACAATTAATTACAACGTCGAGGTGATAAGAAAATTATAAAACATGCTTGTTACTCCTGCACGAAGTACACGTGTGTGCCTAGAGATGACCCCACGTGACTTATCCTTTGCCATTACTTCAATTTCAAGCTTCGATCTTGCTTGCTTTACCTTCTAGCACGGAATCACCTGTGCCATTTGGTTGTGTCACTGATTTTTAATCAATAAAATAACGGGTCCAGTACTTCCCCATCTCGTGCATATAAGTCTGAACTTATTCATACGTTGGAAGGTAAAAGAATAAATCCTCTATTCTCATAAACATGTTCCAACCCTGCTCCATTAATTTTCACCCACACGTTTATGCATTGTGAGCCACTCTAGATTAGGCATGTTTTTCCCTTAAGCCTTAGCTTCCAGTTAGTCATCTCCTTCAGGTAATCTTGCTTCTCTTATACTATTACTGTTTCGAACAGCTTGATGGTCTATTGGTAGCCTCCATTTGTTTGTAATGCTTTGATTGCATATTTGCATGTAATTTATGGTGAATATTTGCTCTCTGATGTTGTTAATTGTTCTAATAGCTACAACTAACTCATTTAGTGTAACATTCTGTTCCCATATTCAAGGTTAGAGTTAAGAAATACCGTACATGAGAAATAATAATGAGAGAGTAGAGAAATGCACTTCATGAGAAATAATAATGAGAGAGTAGAACAATGCACTTCATGCTTATGTATAATATGGTATACATACACGTGAAATTGATTATTGCACACATTACAATGATTTGTTTATGCACTCATTTGACATTTTTTGGGTATAAATGATTATTTTAATGTGATTATGATATGAATTATGGTTTATATGTCTTGAAAGTTGAATTGGTGATAATAATTATTGATTTAGGATTTTTGGTGAAATTTAGAAAATTACTAAAATTTTGAGTATTTTTGGACTAGGAAAAATGCCAAGTGGCAGAACAATTGATAAATGGTAGTGGAATTAAGTGTCAAATGACAGTAGAAATAATTTATCAATGACTTTAGGAATTATTGACAAGTGTCATTAAAATTTGTGAAAAAATTGGATTAGAAATTGGAGTCAAATAGATTAGTTATTAAAAGGGTCCAAATAGGACCATGGTAGAGTGACAAGTGGTAGTGAGATGTGTCACTACCTCTAGTCACTCATCCCTCACTTACGTTGCTCACTCTTTAACTCTTGAAAGACCAACTTAATTATTTTTATCTTGCTTTTTCTTCCTCTCTCTTCGTAACCTTCATCATCTTCTTCATTCTTCTTTTCTTTTCACGATTTTGCCTCACCAAGCCTTGGTCAATGTTACATCTTGCTTTCATCTATCATTTGTTGCTTCCATCTTGCTCTCTCTTTTATTTTTCACTAAAGATTCAACCCTACCAACTTGAATGATGATGTACGTGGGTTGTATGAAGAGTTAGGGCTAAGTGAAATCTTGAAGAGTTTGAAGCTAAATCAAGTAAGTTATGCTTTGATCATCATGGGTATTGTTAAATGTAACTAATATGATGAGTGATTTGAGATTTGATGACTTAATCATGAAATTACATGTGTGAATTGTAAATGATGAGATGATCTTATAAATCTCTTGTTTTTACATATATAATGAGTAATGATTCATAAATTGATGTAGTGATGCTTTTGAGGTTAAAATGATTATCAGAATGGTGTATAAAGAAGTGTAGAAATTTGATTAGTGAATGGATGTTTTTATGCTCTGCTTTCCTTATATTAACAAGGATTTCTTTGAATGTTACAGAGATGAACTCGAATGAGTTTAAAGCCAAAGGAAATGCTAGTGTATTGTCTTAAAATAAGAAGAAGTAAGATGATAAAGAAGAGACAAAGTAAAGTTGGAAATGGAGTTAAATGTGTGCAGAAAATTTTGACATGTAAATAGATGTTTACTTGTTCTATTTTTATGGTATAATAATGTGTATTTCTTTGGTTGTTTTATAGATGAGCAAAAATGAGTTTAGAGCTAAAGAAAAAGAGTACTATGGTGTCTTGAAATGAGAAGAATTAGTGTGATAAGTTAAAGATGAAATGAAGGTGAAAAGGGGGAGTTGAACATGTGCAGAAATTATAATAAATGTGTATAATTTTGAATGTTATGTTTTTAGATTGATGATCAAACATAGATTATAATTTGGTTGTAAATGATATTGAGCTAAAATAGAAGTGAGAATGAAGGGGAAATAATGAGGAAAATAAGTTAGAAATGATAGGATATGCATAAGATGTGTTAGATGTGATTGTAGAAATTGGAAATCTGGAAATTGGCCAGTAAAGGTCCGTTAGGCAGACTTCATGTCTGCTGGGTGGACCTTCTCTAGAATTTCAGTGTTCCAACTCCGTTCATGTCCGTTTGGAGGGACATACATGTCCGTTGAGCGGACATTCTCGGGACACTTACATAAATGTGCAATTTTAACCCTGTAGACGACAAAAGCTCTCTTCAAAGTCTTCATGAAAGTTGTATAACTCGAAGTCCTCTTTGAAACCATACTTGAATGACCTTAATCCATCATCTATAGTGAAAGTTATGCCTATTTTCCCAAATCATGTACATATATAAATTGTGGACTTATCAACGCTTTCCTATGATACATTTAGGCTTGAATGGAGCTTGAAATGTACATAGTTTGATATGGAAATAAGAGATAAAAATGAGTGATATGTTTAGGGTGATGATTGACGATATAAACATAAGAATGGATTGTTGTATATCAAATGTTCAAATGTGGAATTTTGGGATGTTGTAAGAACGAAGGTGAACCTATGATGGCTAATGAGATTCCATTAAGTTGAATGATGAGTATTAAGTAAAGATAAATGATAAATGGGATATTTTGTGATCTTAGGAAGCTAAAATAACGTTAGTGAATGATTGAATGATGTGTATTAGCTAAGAATGAATGAGAACCTGAATTTTATGTGAACATAAAATGCTACAAAAGAAATGATGAATGATTGAATTATGTTATTTGAATGACCGAGTTCTTTGAGGTATGAACCTAGCGTAAGCTTGACACTCACAAATGATGTTGTTAAAAAAATCAAGTGATGTGATTAAGGATAAATACCCAGAATAGTCAACATGAGCATGCATTATACATTACACATATACATATGTGTATAACTAAATGTTTATGTGATTATGCAATTAGTAATATATGTATAATGTGTATTGTATGAAGTTAATACACAGGATTGAATGTCAACACCTAGACATTTCCAGATCATGGAAGCTAATGCTAATCTGGAGTGTACTGTGAGTCTAACTAGAATGTCTCACTTTCAACGTTTGTTTTGTTTTAAAATTTTGTATTAAATTATGTGATGTGAAGGTGTTGATTTTCGGACAATAAATGTCTGAGGCATTTGATGCATGTAAAAATCATTGGAAGTGCTCCTTAAATGTAAATTTGACTGAATAAGTGATTCTCAACTTAAATGTTGAATGCCGGACCAAGATCTAATGATAAATGTGAATGAGAATGTAAACGTGAATGTGAAAGTGAAAGTGTAAAATTGAGCACAATTGATTAACAGAATACATGTGATGCATTCCATTACATGTGATGCATGATAACATAAAGGTTGTTATGACCAGAGTAGTCATCGAAAAAGAGCTTAGAGCTCAAAAAGTGAAAAAGAGCTTAAAGCTCAGAATGTGATAAGAGTCGTTGGCTCACTATGTAAAATGAGCCATGTATTTCCAACAGATAAGGGACATTTATTAATGAACTCGGTATCCATAATGGATACAAAACAGTTACAAACACTAGGTCATAACAATAACAATTGAAAGTGAGTCTTATAAGCATTGCATATGCATTTGATATGTGTGATTTAAATGACTGAAATAAATAGTTTGAATGATTTCTGATGTGAAATATGAATTAAGTGAATATAAAGGGTATGTGATTCAATATGTTGATTAGTGAAATGACGTGAATTACGTTATTACATGAATTGTTATGTTGTGTGAATGAGTGAGCCGTCGAGGATGGTTCACTCACTGAGTTCGCAAAACTCACCTCAAAATTTGCAACATATTTTTAAGACTCAGAGGAGACACCCAGTTAGACTAACTAGAGTCTAACCATTGCATTTGAGTAAAAGATAGAAATCGGGATCAATTGGTGTCTGCATACATTTTCTATTAATTTTATATTAAAGTATGTATTCTGCAAATACAATACCATATGTATATGAATAATTTTGATATGTAATGACTTTATGACTGAAAGTGTTTCAAATTTGTAAAGAGACCAAATGATTACTGGAATTCTAAAATGTGTGTATTGTTTGTGACAATTATGATTGAAATTGTTATAAATAAAATGGACCATTAATGATTATTGATTTTTTAAAAAAAGAAATAAGTGTGATGTTTGAAAAAAAAATTCAATGAGTTCTATTTGACTGCTCTAACGCACTGCTTTCACAAGTTGTGTATTCGAATGTCGTCGGGATGTACGGATACATGCTCGGTAGAAGTGGGGTGCTATATTTAGTTCATTCTTTGTAAAAATTATTCTATTCCTTTTAAGCCACATGTTATGCATTATGCTGGAGAGAGCTAGTTTAGTTGTAATCCACTGCCTTTCCCTTATCTTCCTTAAAGTATTATTGAATTATTTCTTACCACATATGATAGGGAGGCATTGGATGACATATATTTTGAATTGATGATCATATCTGAGCTGAATAGTGTCAGGTAAACAAATGTTCAATTGTTTCTTCTCCCCTCTAATAAATCATACATGCCACCAAGATTTTCTTTAGATGGATAAGAGTGCGCAATTTGTTTTTAGCTATCCAAATCAGCATAAATGGCCTTGGATTTACTTGTGCGCACCATACTAGGTTGTACCATATGAGATTTATAGAAGTTTTATTCAATAATTTCCTACAAGATAAGTTAGTAAAATACAATAATTGGTTCTTCTCCATCAGATTTGTTCTTCCTTATTAGGAATTAACTGAATTAGTGTAGGTTAAGCACAAGTTATTTTATCTACTTCATCTCTATGCAAGGTGACAATAGAGTGCACTAATGCATTTTTTGGTATCATGCCTTTGAGATGCACCATTTCTTAGACTCCATTTAGTGGTCCAAGGTTGGTCCAATAATTATGCCAGACGAGAATTGTTTTGCCATCCCTTACTTGACGTATGAATTCCACTTTGTATCTTTGTTTTAATTTGAAGCATGAAAAGATCAAGTTTAGGATCCATAATCTAGAAATCTCATTACTTTATTTAACAAGCATATGAACCTATTGAACCTATAACGACTCATTATTGGTTAAGATTCTTTACACGCTCTTTAGCATTAAAAATTGATTCATCTTTTTAGTAAGATAGATCCTAAGTCCACCTTTTTTTCTCATCTTTACAAACCTCAGTCCATCTCAACTTTGTTTAGAATTCGTCTATCGTATTCCCTTTCCATAAGAATCTTTTCATCATTATCTCAAATTTCTTGGAGATGTTTTTAGGGAACCAAATGTTAGAGCTCTAATATATGTTCAGGTTGTTTAGAACAAATTTAATAGGTTATAGTCTACGTATTATTGACAAACACTGGGCTCCAACTAGAAATTCTTAGTTTAATCTTTTCCAATAAGGCTTAAAGTACATATAAGAGTATATTTTTATTACAATGGGAATGCCCAAGTAAGTGATAGAAGGCTTTAAAATTTTGATACCTATGATTTGAGCAAGCCATCTAGCATTCTAATTTGCACTTAATGAGGTGATGAGTTGGCTCTTCTGCTTGTTAATGGAGAGACCTGACATGGATTAGAAGAGATTTAGTGATATCATCAATAGGCTTATAGAGTTGGGATTGACTTTGGAGAATAGGATCAAGTCATTTGTGAAGGACAAGTATGTGATCCTTAAACCCTTACATTTGGTGTAAAACTTGAATTATTGATCCTTATTAATCATTCCTTTTATTAACCTCGTTGGCATTTTAATGGCTAGAGTGAATAAGTAGGTTGACAAAAGGTCTCCTTGTCTAAGGCCCTTAACTCCCTTGATCAGCCAAGTAAATTCTCTATTGATGAGTATCCCATAAGATATAGTAATAGTGCACTGAGTGCTCCATTAAGTAAATTGACTAAGAAAGTTCAATGCCTACAATATGTTAATCAAGAAACTCTAGTCCAAACAATCATAAGCCTTTTGGAAATCAATTTTCAATGCATAGTTCTTAGGGGAATTTCTTCTCGAGTATTTGTTAAAGAGTTATTGAACGAACAATATGTTATCCCCTATTAACCTCCCTTAGATGTAAGCTCTTTGGAATGGATCTATTATATTTCAAAATTTTGGTTTTAATCTTCTTGTTATGATTTTAGCAATTACTGTATAAATGATGTTACATTAGAAAATAAGTCTGTAGTCTTTTATCAAGCTAGGAGATTGTACCTTTGGAATGAGTGTTATATGTTGATCTTATATAGCATTCTTCCCTCCTTAAAGAACTCTTACACTACCTTTATCACGTTTTCCTTTATATAGATCTTGGCTTTTTGAAAGAAGTTTCCATTTTATTCATTTAGCCCTAGTGCTTTGTTGGGATGCAAGGAGAATATTGTTCTTTCTACCTCCAATGCTTTAATAGGCTTAACTAAGGATTCCATCAAATGATTAGGAAGATGATGCGCATTATTGATTTGATGATGTTGATTGTGGATGAATTAGTAGTGTTTGATCCTATTGAATTAGCAAACAACTTGAGTACTTCTTTATGTATTTCCTTATTTAAGCTTAGACTTCCCCCCATTGTTTTTTTTAATGAAGAAATCTTGTTGTTTCTTCTCTTTGTTTGTGTGGATTTATAAAAGAATTAAATGTTTCTTTATCCATGTTCAATCCATAACGCTCTTGATCGATGTCTAAGTAGAGATAGGTTGATTTCTGCCATGTTATAATAGTTATTTGAGTGACAATTTCTCTCTCTCCTGTATCTTCTTGCATTGTGGATTATTACGTAGTGCATCCTGAATTACCTTAAGCATAATTCTTATTTGTTTGACTGCTTTTTATTTGTACATTATTCTGTTGGAATTGATCTTCTTCAATTCATTTCTTATGGTAAGAAGTTTTTTTACTAGAGAGTATAGTTTGTCCCCTTTTATTGGAATTTTCAATCCACTGATTAGTACCTCCTTAAAACCATTTGCTTGTAATAGGTGATTATTAAATGTAAATGGATGTTCTCTAGTTTGAGACTCCAGTATCCTTTGGATTAAAATGGGTGTATGATTAGAAAGAAACTAATTAGTGAAGCATGCTTTGCTTTTTTTGAAATTTCTCCAGCCACATCTCATTCACCAAAGCCTTATCTAACTTTTTCTTTATGAAGCATCTTCCCTCTTATTTACTATTCCATGTGTAAAATTATCCCTCCAACACCTATAAATTACTACAACATTCCATTAATTCTTCAGTGTGATTTCCCAGGAACACAGTTCCCTATGCTTCCATTATGTTCATTATGTAATTAAAGTCACCTGTAATTAGCCATAGTTGATCAATGATGTTCCTTTTCTCCTTTATTTGTTCCATAGAGAAGATCTTTAAAAGCTCATTTTGAAGGCATACACAAAAGTGACATAAAACTGTACATTTTGCTTTCCCATTTTGACTTATGTGTAAATTAGTTGATCTTTTATATGGATTAGAAGAATCACTATCTCTTATGGATCATAAGTGAGCATAATTCTACCATTATAGTAGTACAAATGGTTGGAAATAATTGACCAATCACTCATAATGCACCTCAAATTGCTGCAATTATTGGATTTAACCTTAATCTCTACTAAACTTATAAGAAAAGGTTTATATTCTTTTATGAATTCCAAAACCATGTTTTTCTTACTCAGGCTATTGAGTCGTTTTTAGGTTAATAAGCTTATTTAGAATTGGAGTTCTTCTTCCTCCTAGAGCCCCTTCTTGTTATTCTCTAAAAGCTTTCCTTATTGTGATTCCCTTATGTTTCATTGCCAGTTAGAATCTCTTCCCCCTTTTGTAATGTATCTCTAATCTATCCAGATAAGAACTCTTGAGTTTCATCATGTTGATTGCTTATATCCTGTAATTTTTTTGTTTTATTTATCAAATGTTGAGGGAGTTCCTACCTCTTCCCCATTTCCTTCCTTCTTGTCCTTACCTAATACTTCTTCTTGACTTTCCTCTTCAATTATAGTGTTTTGGTCAATGTTTTTTTCATGTGCCTTGCCAGGTGTTGATTGATTCTTCTTTTTATTATTTTTAACAGCTCATTATAGCTTCCACTTTTGAATAAGTTTTTAGTGGGCTTCTATACCCAGTTTTTAGCCATCTGTATTGGCCTCAGTTATATGTTACCATTACATTATCCTTAAATATGTTATTTGCTTCATCTAACCATATGACAAGAATGGTGAGTGTTATTGTTTGTTAGCATATAAATCCTTACATAGTTGATCCTCTTTATTAGGGTAGTTGTTTCATCAGTACACAAAGGATACCTAAAAAAATAGCAAGGTGACTTAGTCTATCCTTGTTCTAGTATTCCAACTGTATATTGTGCAAGTTCATCCAAATTAGTATTTGTTTCTGTTTTAAGTTATTAAGTTTGATTTCAGGTTTCCAAGATTGCAACAGTATTAGCTTAGAATTGTAATGTCATAGCCCTTTCTCTATTACCTTTTAAGCTATTTAAGTAGATAACCTGAATAGGAACAAGTTATCCTTATTGAAGAGTACTTTAGCTAATCTATAATCTTTTCAGTGATGTTTAGCCTATATTTTGATGGCTCGATAAGATGGTCTAGAGTCCTAAACAAAGCATATTATGAAGCTCACCCATTTTGCTTCACTCTCTTTGAAAATGCTTGTATCTAGTGCCAATATTTTATTGCCCTCTATTGACTCCATTAGAGGCAATACTGAAGTTTTACTAATGGTGAGTTGTCTCTAAGAACCTACTTCTAGGTTTTTTATAGTGCAAATGAGTTACTGTAGGCTTTTTAAGTTCCTTTAAGCTTTGGTTTTTAGCTTAGAAAGATAGCTCAATAGGTTATGAAGGCTCTTCAACCTTAGAGGTAGATCTTAAGGGTGGAAATGCTTCTTCTTCAAGACTAGGGAGGCATGCTTCTTAAGACAAAAAAAGGAAGGTTACACAATAAGGGGAATAATGAAGTGATAAAAGAGTAAAAAAGGCAAGAAACAACTAGGACAGGAGAGGGTTTGGAGGAAGAGGAGCTAGTGGTCATTTAACATTGAGTTGAAGGTAAAGGTGAATAAGAAAGGGGTAGGAATATAAGAGAAGTTGGAGAAGACGAAGGGAACCTGAGAACTAACTTAAAGGGTAGAGTTACAAGGAATAGGGAAATAAGTTTGTGGAGTCACAAGGAATAGGGAAATACGTTTAGGTTTATGCTATGAAAAGTATGCACAAATTGAACAGTGGGGAGTAATGAGATTAGAGATAGGATGCACAGTTATTAAACAAATTGAATAATGAGAATAGATTATGGAAACTAGTCTACAGGAGTTGGCTTCTATAGAAATATGTTAAGCTTATAGAGAGAGGTTAAAGTATTGAAGAAAGTTTTTTTTTCATTTTTAAACTAAGTTTAATTGTTAATATTGTTAACATACGTAACATCACGTAAATAAACTTCATTCTAAGTTAACATATATTTGAATCAATTTTAAGCAGGACTATTTAAACTATTTAATTTAGAATAACTCAACTAGTGGTTTTTAATAGACATGAAAATATCAAATTTTAGTTTTAGTTTTGGTACTAATGCTCTGATTGGTGACCAAAATCTTAAGTTTTTAAACAATTATAGATGGATCCTATGAATTTGATATATAAATTTTTCACTTAAAATAGAAAATAAAAATACTCAAGATTTGGGACTCATCGTTGTATGGATAGAAATTCATTTACAACCACTTGAAAAATTAGAAAAAATGGCCTTAGATTTTAGAGTGGAGAGCTTAGACTGAGGGCAGTTTACAAAAATAATTGAGAAGTCAATGAAATATAATGGGATGTTGCTATCAAAATTACAAGTTGGAAAGTATGAAATAAAACTAAGACATATAAGTATTTTAAGTTTATTTTTATAAAATTCATGTGTTGCTAATGTGGAATGGATATGATTTCATGATATCCCACATTAGTTACTTTAAATATAAGGTTAACCATAAATTGAAACTTTGAACATTTTATTAATATAATTTGTAGCTTTGGCTAGTATCTAAATAAAGTTTCAAACTTAAATGTAATTTACTATATAATACATATACCTTAAATAAAATAAATTGTAAAAAATTCTTTTACACATTTTTTTGACCGTGGTACTTAAATCAAATATTAGGGTCCATTGTTGCTTACTAGGCTCCAAGTTGATAGTGGTGGGTCTCTCTATACACATAAGGATTTTTACATCAATTTAAATTGAAGGATCGCTAATCAGAGTTTGGGGGTTTTGTTAATTTGAAATTGGATGTGTGAGGTTACTATAACATTATAGTAATTTTTTTAATACTATCAAATGTTAGGTTTGCTTTAAAATTTAACGTAAATGTTAAAGTGTGCACTAAGTAAACTGCCAAGTGCACTTGATAGCCTACAAACTATGTACTCTAAGGTGAACCATTTAAAGACTCAATAACTTAGTGCCAAATGACATACTCAGTTTAACTAGTGTTTGCAAGCATCAATGTGTCTCTACTTTTGACTAATTATCCTCTTCAAGATTTTTAGATTAGTTCTAGAAGAGCCCCTCCTACCACAACTTGAACTTGCATCAATTTTCATTATAACCGTTATATTTTGAAAACTATCACTTACTCCCTTAAAGTATTGTTTAAATATTATATTATTGATTGTTATTATATATTAATTTGTAGTTAGAAACTCATCAATGGCTTCCTATTTTCAAAGTCATTTATTTATTTCATTTCTTATGTTTTCCTACCTCTTTAGGCTATTCATTTATTGCCTGACTTGTTTTTAACTTTAATTTTGTTTTCTTACAAGAATTATTATAAATGCATCAACTCAAGAGGTTACAGTGAGAAAGCAAGTTAAGAGCAGCAATAATGAGCCAAATATATTCATCATTAGCTAAATCAATTATTATATATAGCTTTAACCATCTCTTACTGAAATTACAAAGAACAAGGTTATGCCAATTAAAAGAGAAGAAAAATTGAAGGATTCAAAGGATACAACTTCAAATTGTACTTATGCCAAGTAGTAAAGGTCCACCATTGTTCATTAGGCTCCAAGTTGATACTGATAGGTCCTATTAAGGTATTCTCACCAAGGTTTTGCCTATTTGAGGTTAGATATGTGAGATTAATATAATATTATGAGCACTTTTAATATTATCAAATGTTACAGTCTGACTTAAATTTTAATATAAATATTTTTTTATATGTGGATGAAATCGTAACCACTACCCTTTGAGTGCATATTAGGTAAACCACTAAGTCTAGTTAGTAGCCCATAAACCATGTGCTCTGAGGTACAACATCAATTTACAGATGCCAGCATGTACTTACTTTTGGTTAGTTATTAATTACTTTTGGTTAGTTATCTTCTTCAAGGTTTTTAGTGAGTTCTAAATGTCCCCCTCCTACTTCGACATGACAGTATATCCTTTTGCATTTCCACCCTTATATTTTGAAAACTATCACTTACCTTTTTTTTAATATTGTTTATGTCAGATAACCTTTAATATATTTTGAATTCAAGCTAACAAAATATAAAGGAACGAGATTATATAATAGCTAAAGAATTCCACATGTTCTAAATAATAATTTTCAAAATATAATGGTTGAAATAAAAGAAAAAGTTCAAACCACAATCACTAATGTATTTAACCCAAATATTTAGCACTTTTATATCTTAAATTTTTTGTTTTAATTTGTTTCTTCATATTTTTTATATAAATATTATTGTTCATATAAAATTTCATATTTGGTAATTAATGAAATCAATATTTTTGTTATGCTAAATTTAAAAAATTACAGTTTATCTAAATTATTCACTAAATTGGGAAAATTTTTATTTTATATATATTTTAGGAGTATAAATGTCATTAAAATTCTTATTTTCATATATAGTTATATCAACTAATAAAATTTTATTTTATCAAAAATTTAAAATATTTTATATTTTTTACTTATTCTTAATTAATATTAAAATTAAAATAGTAAATTAAGTCTAAACTACCTAGATTAAATCAGTTTTATTTGAATTAATTTTGTTTGATTTATTATTTTTATATAATTTGTCTTAATTTAAATAAAAGTATTATATAAATATATTGGTTTATAATTTTGAACAAACCAACTTAAACTTTTCATTACTCACTCTAGGCTTCGAGAAATGACAAAACGATGTCATTTTGAATGTTTAGAAAAATAATAAGTCGAGACTGAGTCAAGAAAGAACTTCTAATGCAAACTTGGTAATCTTTAAAAAATATTGATATGATTTAAAATGATCAAAATTGTAGATTGATACCTATATAGTCAAAATTACTCTATTTTTTAAAATATTATATTATTTATATTGCTATGTGATTCCTTTAAATTGATATAGTATCTATTCTATTTTTTAATTTTATTGCAAGTTGAAATTATTAAAACATGTATGTGTACCATTATCCTTTCAATGTACAAAAGAATGAAGAAACTATTGTTTCAAGTCTAAAAAAAGGATTTGAAGATCTAAATGACAATAATGCTTATTAAAACTTAACTCGTCTTCTTTATGTGGAGTAAGATTGTAAGAAATATTATTTTAGCATTGTCAATATTTTATAAAGGATAATATCCAATAATCCCTTTGTAATTTATTTTAACATATCTTAGCATTTTAAATTTTTATTTACCGTTTCTTCATAATAATTAAATTTTTTTATTTTAAAATTTTTATTATTAAGCAGAAAGATTGAAATTTTGTCGGAAGGACCATTTTCTTTTTTTCGTAAGGTAAAAGGATTGATTAATATCAAAATCATAGATGATATTACAACACAGAGAGACAAATTTGATCTAGCCTTGGAAGAGTCTTAAGGCCATAGAGATAAAACTCCAAATACTAATACACAACTAATGTAAGAATGCATATAACACTTGGCTCCTATTTTCGTGCACCTAGAAAGCATTAGACACTTAGCTCCTAATATTGTAAAGGTTGCTCCATGGACATTTTACCACTAGTCCACTACCATACGCTATTACCATCTATCCCAAGTCCCATCCTGACGAGGAGTATAGGTAACTTTGAATAAAGGTTCAACATTTTATATCTCTAAGCCTCCTTGTTTCTTCCATCCTTTACGAGTTGGGTAGCTCATAGAGCTAAGCTGGTGTATTAGTGAAGCTCCATAAGCCCCCTTACCAGGTAATTTCAAAGAGTTCAGAGCCAATAATAAAGTTATCTTTGGAACTAACATACATACTGTTATTAGGCATCTTCCTATAACACATGAGCTAGGCAAATTAACTTTAGGCTTTTTATTCGTAGGTTGCTCCGGATTCACAAGTGAGAAAGGATTTCGCTGGAGTTTGATAGTATTCCTCTACCATGTGATTCCATAGAGCTCAAAGTCACTAATAATGATAAGTGATCTTGAAACTTATATGCATGTGAGAATTAGGCACTTTTCACTTTCTACATTGAAATTAACAAACCTTTTCCATTTCAAAGGAAAGAAATGATGTGAATATCCAATGATGCCATTCTACTAGGAATTAGCATTACACTCTTTTCAAATAATTCAAGAACTATTTGGCCTTGCATAAAATAAAGTTAGTGTAGTATTTGAACTATGGTTGCATTTCCTTACTCGTATATCGTGCTCTCCAGATTAGATAAGTTCCATCTGTCCTTCACTACGGTACTCTCACCAACATGCCTCCTTTAGTGAAAATTATTTCCCTAAGCCATTAGATTGCGTTGGTTATAAGGTCATACTTGTTTAGAGCCATTCCTTTGTACATTCTACTATTCCTTTTGTACCAAATAGCATAGACACTGTATGAAAGGGCTATTTTGAGAAAGCAAGAGTCTTGTCTTATTCTTTTGCTTGCATTACTAGCCCATCGAATAATTAGATGCTAACCCCTCTAGTTGCAAAAAGGCCGGAAGACCTGTTGAATTCTTAACCATAATGGTTTTGAGTAGACGCATTCAAAAAATAAAGGAGGGATAAATTATGGAACTAATTGAAATAGTAAGCAAAGGGGACTCATAATACCGATACAATCGTCTTTTATTTTGAGTCTACCTCTTATAACTAGCCAAAGGGTAAAGAAAGCACTAGAGACAAGAGTTTTTCCCTAAATCAGGTCATACCAAGGGACTGAGGGTGCATATAAACCTAAAGAGATCAATGTATAATCTGTTAGTGAATTTTTACAAGTGTCCCTTAGCCAAAAGAAATGATCGTGCTCCTAATTTTTGGGATTATAGGTAGGAAAATTTGCCAATAAAACCGTCTTTAAAAGTGTAACTCTAAGCATCTCCATTTATAATTGCACTTACCTTAGCATACATAGGGATCCGTCCCTTAAGGGAATTCAGCACCTCCCTAAGATCTCGAGGCCCCAATCCAATCTAAGTATCCTTCCAAAGCTAGGTTCTATTACCATTTTCATCCACGCTTTTTAAAAAGGAGCATATCTTGTCTCTCAAAATCAACATTTTGGCCAACGCTTAAAGACTATTCTTTGTTGACTTTCAAGCCCCAAACACTTGTATTAGACAAATAGTATTCATGTAGCCACTTTAACCAGATTTCCTCTCATCATTAAATAATCTTTATATTTTCTTAGCCAATAGTATTAAGTTCATAGTATAGATAAGAGCTAATCCCATACCATCTTTTTGCTTTAGAGTACACATGTCTTGCCACCTTACCTTATCCCTTTTGGCATTATCAATTGCCCCCGACCAAAGATAGTTCTTGATCAAATTCTCTATTTACTTAGTTAACTTCCATAAGAGAATTAAGTCTCAAAGCTCACATAGGCCTCTGACTTCATTTGCAGTTCAAACGTGCATGAAGAAACGAGAGAACAAAGCGACGTAGTATTAGAGAAAGAGTAAATAAAAGCAACGACGTCGTATTATGCATATTAAAGGAACACTTGAACGACGATGTTCTGTTCTCAACATAATTACCAACAGATTCTATTCAAGAAAAATGACGTAGAACAGATTGCAGGAAAGGACAGAGGAGGTTACAACAGATTTTCAGCTGGATTTTCTGCTACTGTAAAATATGTGACAAATTTTTTTTGTTGTAACAAATTCAGTAGCATAACTTTATAAATACCCCCACACTTGTACAGAAAAATTTGGAATGAATAAATGAAGTTTCGTTCTCTCTTCTTCCTCAAGATACCCTTCTTTTTTCCTAGAAAGCTTATTTTTCTTCTCCTTTCTTTTCATGGTATCAGAGCAAGACATCAAGTTGCGACTCTGATTTTTTGAACATATATCAATGGAAAGTTAAAGTTAATTTTGGATCTTTAAAAACAAGGAAAAAAGTTATTAATGTATCAACCTCAAACGGCCAATGTTCCGTATCAGAATGTTACCTGCGAGAACATCAGAACTGGGTTCATTACCATGCTGGAGATTTCGTAGTTGACAACCTTAATAAGCCTGTGAAGATCAAATTTTTAATAATGCAGATCGATTGTACACATACAAAAAGAGGGTTGTGGAATCTCGGAAAGGAGATAGGCAGATGTCTACTTGTGATACTGTCTAAGGCCAAATGGGAATGATGCTGTCTGAGCTGGGTCATGGAAGAGCAGTTCTTAAGGCCATCAAACACAGAAGGGTGGACTAGCTTGAAGAAATGGTAACGAAGAATAAGAGCATTACATTCACAAAACAACACACATTACTAGACCTAACAGATCTCAATGTCCTTCGATAAGTCTTCGTACTACCGCCTCATACGTGCTACTTTGCCTACGTTTTCATTGTTCTTTTTGGCAATTTTGGAACCAATATCAAAGCCGACGTGCTTTCGTCACCGACGTCATTGTCATTCACAGCTAGTGGGTTTCCCATGATCATCAACCCAGGTATGTGTTTACCCATTCCCCAGGTGCTCTCTGTGGTCCTTGTATGTACTTTTAGTCACGATTAGCTGTTTTTTTTATAGTTTTAGTGGTTGTTATATTATCTTTCCCATGTCGTCTATGTGGTACGAAGCTCATGATTTAGATTTTTATTGAGGTTAAAACCAGGGTCATATGCATTCTTATGTTTTCTTGTTTTTGTCGGAATCTTTCCCTTAACTTTCTTCTGCAAACTTGAATTGGGTGTTTTGTGTTACTGAACAAGATAGCTTGGGAATGTTGTATAGGATGATGTATCGGTACTTCATTAGTTTATTCGCTCATGCGCTATCTCCACTACCAAATTTGAGCTGCCTGACAAGTCTGTTGTTGTCAAAAACCATCAGTCTTTTCTACTTCCTGTTACTACCCTGCTCACCTTATCTTATGCGACTTCCTTTATAAAATAAGGCTTTTTATTTTTTTGGTTATAACGAGTTTTGATCAACATCCTTCTGAAATTTTTCTCTCTATAGACTCGCTCTTTACCAGTACAGAAACCCTTGCTCCTGCCACTTCAGTAATCTCTCAATGATCTCTCAGTGAGCTCTTCAACCTTGACGAAAACGTTGATTTCCTTTGTTTCTACAGGTGCTTCCACTTGGGCCACGTTAGTGTCTTGCGCAGGTGTCAACAGATTTTTTATTTATTTTTATTTTATGTTATTTTATTTATTTAGTTATTTTCATTTTCATTTTTATTTTTATTTTTATTTTTTCTTTTTTCTTTTTTCTTTTTTCATGCTCTAATCAGTCTTGCCTTTTATTGTCATGCTGGTATTCTCTGTGCACTACTGAAGCTCCCTTTGGTTGGCCAAGTATTTATTATTTATCTTAGTTTGTATTTTATCATTATTCTATTATTATCTAATTATTTATTGATTTTTATTCTTATGATTAGTTTATTATTATTATTATTATTATTATTATTATTATTATTATCATCATCATCATCATCATCATCATCATTAGATTTTTTAAGGACTTCTTAGGATAGTACCTACGGGGAAGCGTGGAAGCCACGAGACAGGAGGGATGCCTTTAAATCGTGCGGATAGAATCAGTGCAAGCAGTTCGGTGCGTGTAGCTTGCAGGAATAAAAAAGGAGATGACTTAATAAGAATAAGCTCTTGCAACATTGGGACCCTCTCGGGAAAGTCCTTAGAATTAGTAGAGATTTTAGACAAGTACGGGATATAAATAGCCTGCATTCAGGAGACTAAGTGGTCAGGAGCTAAAGCTAAGGAGGTAGGGGGATTCAAACTATGGTACTCGGGAAGTACACAGAAGTAGAATAGAGTAGGTATCTTAGTGGTCAAGGAACTTATAAACCAGATAGTGGGGATCACAAAGGTCAATGATAGGATTATGGTGGCAAAAATTATTTTTAGCAATGTGGTTCTCAATGTAGTGTGTGTTTATTCACCTCAAGCTAGTTTAGACGCACAACAAAAAAGTCTATTCTGGCGGTGTTGGATGGGGTGCTTTTACAAATCTCTAATACTAAGCAGATTATCCTAGGAGGTGATTTTAATAGATATATAGGGGCTATTTCAGACGAATATACAGGGATTCATAAGGGCTTCGAATACGGCACTAAAAATAATAATGGGACTGATTTATTGGACATGGCTATAGCGTATGAGTTAGTGATAGCAAATTCCTTATTTAAGAAAAACAAAGCACACTTGGTGACATTTCAGAGTAGCACGACCAAGACGCAAATTGATTATCTCCTTATCAAGAAAAGAGTCAAATTATGATGCAAGGATTGCAAAGTGCTTTCGGCCACATGTCTATCAACCCAGCATAAATTGTTAGTTTTGGATCTAGGTATTAAGGGATGGAGGTCACAACAATCTACTAAGCTATGTCGTAAAATTAGATGTTGGAGGCTAAAAGGGGACATGGTGGAACAATTCAGGACTCAAATTCGGTATAATATAACATGGTCTGTGAGAGGGGATGCTAATCAGATGTGGGAGGGAGTAGCCTCTATAGTGAGAGAAACCACCACAAAACTCCTAGGAGTATCTAAAAGGCAAGGGCAGGCCGATGGAATCTTGGTGGTGGTCGGACGAGGTCCAAGGGACGGTAAAGGCGAAAAAGAGTGCTTTTAAAGATCTTTTAGCAAGTACAACAGAGGCAGAGCGGGAAACTAATAGAGTAAGGTATAGACTGGCAAAGCAGAAGGAAAAGAAGACAATTTCAGTGGCTAAAGGAGAAGCATATGGGACTATGTATAGGGATTTGGATACGTTCAAGGGCACGCAAAAATTTCAAGCTAGCACGAGATAGGGCACATAAGATAAAAGATTTCAACCAAGTCTGTTATATAGGAGATGAAGCAGGACAGGTACTCATGGAAGTCCAAGCCATCAAGAGGAGATGGCAGAGATATTTTTATGGCCTGTATAACGAAGGCATAGTGGTCAGCATAGAGTTAGGCGAACCCTCCGTGTCAGAGCATTTTCTTAACGCGCCCTCATATGAAAGGGTCACGAGGGGAAAAATTACAAAGGTGTTGAGGGGGATGGGGAGTGGAAGGGCTATAGGGCCAGATGAGATCCCTATAGAGGTATGGAAGCGGATAGGAGTTGTTGGCATTGAGTGGTTAGTTCAGCTCTTTAATGTGATCCTCGAGTCAGCAAAAATGCCGGATGAATGGAGATTGAGGAGGTTAATTCCCTTATATAAGGCCAAAAGGGACATCCAACACTATCATAACTATAGAGGTATCAAATTATTGGGAGAAGGTAATTGAAAAGAGAGTCCGAAGAGCTGCTTCTATATCGGCCAACCAATTTGGATTCATGCCTGGTATGTAACATTCCGTTTCCATACAAAGGGTCGAATCATGGAAATTGGTACACGGGAGAGCAATCGGAGAGATTAGGAAAACACATCTCATGCTCATGCATTATATAATATACATATACACGTGAACA
>JANZXP010000004.1:25819336-25840208 GCA_027576715.1 Erythroxylum flavicans | reverse complement strand
GATGAAGCAAAAGAAGAAGATAGTATATGTGTATTTTTTGTTTCAATTCATTATTCTTTATCTAAATAAAAATAGTTCATTCACTTTTATTATTCTATATTATGATTATTTGTTATCATCAAAAAAGGGGAGATTGTTAAGTCAGGAGGATTTTACGATAATTAATTTTGATGACAATCAAATAATAATAAGGTTAGAAATAAATGAACTAGTTTGATGAGTATGTTAAGTGTACAGAAGAAGTGAACACAGACGAAGCAAAACACAGAAGAAGTCGAAACACAGAAGAAACAAAAGACAGAAGAAGAGAAACACAAACAAAGCAAAACACAGAGGAAGTAAAACACAGAAGAAGTCGAAACACAGAAGAAACAAAAGACAGAAGAAGAAAAACATAGACGAAGCAAAACACAGAAGAAGTCGAAACACAGAAGAAATAAAAGACAAAAGAAGAGAAACACAGACGAAGCAAAACACAGAGGAAGTGAAACACAGAAGAAGTCGAAACACAGAAGAAACAAAAGACAGAAGAAGTGAACACAGACGAAGCAAAACACAGAAGAAGTCGAAACACAGAAGAAACAAAAGACAGAAGAAGAAAAACACAGACGAAGAAAAACACAGAGGAAGTGAAACACAGAAGAATTCAAAACACAGAAGAAGTGAACACAGACAAAGCAAAACACAGAAGAAGTCGAAACACAGAAGAAACAAAAGACAAAAGAAGAAAAATACAGACGAAGCAAAACACAGAAGAAGTCGAAACACAGAAGAAATAAAAGACAGGAGAAGAAAAACACAGATGAAGCAAAACACAGAGGAAGTGAAACACAGAAGAAACAAAAGACAGAAGAAGAAAAACACAGAC
Source organism: Erythroxylum flavicans (assembly GCA_027576715.1). Classification (NCBI taxonomy): domain Eukaryota; kingdom Viridiplantae; phylum Streptophyta; class Magnoliopsida; order Malpighiales; family Erythroxylaceae; genus Erythroxylum; species Erythroxylum flavicans. The sequence goes on along the minus strand of JANZXP010000004.1, from coordinate 25,839,340 downwards.
GAATCAAAACACAGAAGAAGTCAAAACATAGAAGAAACAAAAGACAAAAGAAGAAAACACAGACGATACACAGCAGAAGATACGCGAGTACGTCGAGCTGTTAGTTAGTTGAAGTTAGTTACAGAACTCAACTAAACAACGGTTATCAATAATCAAGAAGCGGTTATCAAGAATCAAGAAACGGTTATTAAGATTCAAAGAAGCAGTTGGAGACTTAGACTATAAATACTGGTCGCAATCGAAGACTAAATAATTAATTTAGAGAGATCTTTGATTCTACAACTTTTGAGCGTTCAAGTGTATACGTAAAAATACTGTAGAGCTAAACTATTGTAACAATAGCTCACGATATCTTTTTGGAGAGAGAAAGAAAAGGCTGAGAGCCTGAAGAGGCTAAGATTGCTGAAAAGAATACTTGATGTACGAGACCTGAAGAGGCTCGAGAAGAAAGAAATAATACTTGTACATTTGTTGAAGTATAGTGAATACTTAGAAGGAATCTGAGGACTGGACGTAGCCCACAGTTTGGGGTGAACCAGTATAAAATTGCTGTGTCTACTCTCTATCTCTTATCTTATTCTATTTTTTCTTAAACAAGTATATAGAAGTTATTTGCGATTTACCTTATAACAATTTTCGTTAGTGATATTCTTTTAACAAGTCAGAGAAGTTCTTATCAGAAATACAAAAAATTTGTATTCGTGAAAAGAATAAACAATTCAACCCCCCTTGGTGTATTTCATCTATTATAAGTAATTTCTATATTAACGTGTAAAGTTTTTTTTCTTCTCCTTTCTTTTCATTAAGTGAGAGCTTTAATGTATGTGATCTCCTTTCTTTTCATTAAGTGAGAGCTTAAATATATGTGAATATTTCGTAGTATAGAAGAAATTAACCGAAGGTTGCCAGCACTGGAGAGAAACATGTTTTTCATGAATTAATTTTATCTTTCATAAATTTAAACAAAGTTAGGTAATCTACATGCCTAGGTTTCTTATTGGTTATAGGTACTCCTAAGTACTTAAAAGGAGCAAGGTGGATGTTAAGGTTAGATATACTACTCATCAAAGCTACATCGAATACATCAAAGGACACATAAATCTTACTGTTTTCTAGCTTAACTGCTAGGACAAAGATTCTAGAAACATGATTGAGTAAATCGACCAATAATTGTAAGAATGTAGGATTTGTACATAAAATAGCATTAGGTCATCTGTAAACACTAAATTGTTGACCCTTAGTCCTTTTCACTTATGATGGAACTTAAAGGATCCTGAGGAATTTATCCTCTAAGTTATTAACCTTATAAGAATTTTCATTTCTATCGTGAAAAGGTAAGGAGATAAGGGATCACCTTGTCTTAGTCCCTTAGCACCATAAAAGAACTTAGAGGATGATCCATTCACTAATACACTATAGAAGGTAGTAGTAATACAACTTGATCCATCAACAAAAGTATGAAGAAAATCAAATGCCCTTGACCCACTGAAAATAAAACTCCATTCTACTAGGTCAAAGGTCTTGGAGAAGTCAATTTTTATAGAACAATTTTGTAAAAAAGCCTTGGCGTTATAATCCTTAAATAATTCTCAAACTAGCATAATATTATCACTTAAAGTTTTCCTTGTTATAAAAGCAGCCTAGGTTGGACCGATTACATGAATAAGTGCCCCCTTTAATCTAGATGCCATGATCTTGGAAATAACCATATAAACTGTGTTGCGGTATGATATAGGAGGAAAATCAGCCATTGTATTTAAATTCTTCGTCTTAGGAACAAGGAAAATATGTGTCCTATTGGGTTTCCTTAGCATTTTCTTAGAAGAGAAGAATTCCTGGATTGCTGCTATTACCAATTCACTAATATGATCCCAGGAAATTTGGAAGAAGAAAGCATCATACCTATCTGGCCCTAGAGATTTGATAGGATTAAGACTAAATAGTGCTTCCTTGATTTCCTGATTAGAGAAAGGCATGGATAAGTGATCTTAAACAACCTGGTCGAGAGGAGAATCAACGAAATAGGAAAGGTCGGCCATAGAAAATGAGTTATTAGAGCTTTGTTCTAGGAGTTTCTTATAGTAGTTGAGTGCAATAGTCCCTATTCTCACTTGTTCTTTGCATAATTATTTGTCCACATCCATTAAATCTAAAACCTTATTAATAATTCTTCTTGCCAATATTGAGTTATAGAGAAATTTAAATTTATCATCAACCTTTACATCAACTGAACCTTGCCCTTTGTTTGAGAAGGAGTTATAGAATTGAAGTGCTGAGTTGTCAAGACTTAGAGCTTGAGCTTCAAAAGCTCTTAAGTAAGAGTCTTGATAACATTATCCCTGAGCTAATTTGAGACTTTCCCTAGCTAATCTTAGGTCAATCTCAGTACTTGGACAAGCTTTCCTTTAAAGATCTTTAACTACATCTCTTATTACTTGAAGCTTTCTCATTAATTGAAAACTCTTACATCCAAAAACTGAAATCTCCATACCATTCCTTACCACTTCTCCAAATCCTTCAAATTTTGGAGACAAAGTTAAGAAACCTAAGAGGGGCTTCAGGAGGAGAACAAGTATTTAATTGAGTAATTTCAATGGAAGAATAGTTTGAGCAAATAGAAGACCCAAAGTTGGCAAAGTTAGCAGGAAATTTGTTAAACCACTCATGGTTCACCATGGCTCTATTGAGCTTTTTCCTGATCAACCAATCACCTTGTTGTCCATTGCACCAAGAGTGGAGCTATCCTATAAAATTTAAATCAATCACCTCTTTCTAATTAACAATATAGCGTAGCACCTTAGTAAGGTTCTTTAGATTTATCCTGGTACCTGCAACTTTATTGAGGTTAAGGATACCGTTGAAGTCTCCCATTAAGATCCAAAGCCTTTAAATATTTTAACGAATCCTCCTTAAGTCTTCCCATAGCTTGACTCTTTAGAAAGGGAAGTTAGCTGCATAAACAATAGTAATTTCAACAAGATCTAAAACCCAAAAAAAAGAAATGCAAAATGAATCAATTAGTCAAACATCTTAGCATTGGAAATTTGAACGTTTAAAGAATTGTAAGCCAAAATTATCCTGCCATCTAGTACCCAAAAATCTTAATCTTTCATGCATTCTTTCAACTTTTATTTTTTGGTTCTGAGGCTTAGTGCAACGGGTTTTTTTATCTAATACTAAATCTTTAACTGAAGGTTGCTTAAGGCGATCATTACGTCTCCTAATATTCCAGACTAAGAAGGAAATTAGAGAGTAAATTGAGAGCTTCCCAACTTGGTTTTACCCTTCCTCCTTCTAGGCTTCCTTTTAGATGTAGAGACAACATTTGTGAATTCAATTTCAAGCGATTCTGGGCTGTTTAGAACTTGCTTCAAATCCATCCACATCTTGTACACCTTCCTTCATTACTAAAGAGAAAAATAAAAAATAGAGGAAAAGTTCCTTTACTAATTAATTAAAGAAAACAAAGGCTAAGTAAAACACACAAAGTTGAACAGTACATCAGTGAACAATAAATACGTGAAGGACGAAGTGGAAAGAAACTGTTATTACAACACAGTATAAAAATAACTGAAGCAACATCACCTACGTAAGTGAGTGTTTGACAAAGTCATTAGGTAAAGAAAATCAATATTAATATCCAACAAACTCCTACTGAGTTTCTTTGCCGTGAACTCCAATTCTTTTCCTCAAATCTTCAAACCGAGCTCTAGGTAAAGGCTTGGTGAAAATATCTGCCGCTGATCAAAAGACGCACAGTGAGATAACTCAACTTCACCTTCTTCAACAACTTCTCTTAAGTAGTGAAACTTGAGCTTCATATGTTTTGTTTTTCCATGAAAAACTGGATTGTGACTCATTGCAATTGCTGAAACATTGTCACAGTAAATGAGTGTAGGTTCGTCTTGAATGAAACTCAAATCAGCAAGTATTTTTTTGATCCACATAGCTTGCTTAGAAGCTTCAAAAGCTGCAACGGCTTTTGCTGAAGATTGAGCAACGATATTTTACTTCCAAGAATTCCAGTAGAAAACATTGGTTCTATAGGAGAAAACATACCTGTATGTACTCTTAGAGTCATCGAAACAACCTCCCTAATCTGAGTCAGAGTAACTAATTAATTTTGGGTATTAGAACTCATAAACCAGATTACCAAATTTCATATACCATGCAAATACCGTAGTATACGTTTAGCTGCACTTAGGTGACTCGTTTTTGATTGAGACATAAATTTGGAAAGTATGCTGGTGGCTAGCATTATGTCTGGTCGTGTAATACTCAGATAGAGCTAGCTTCCAATAATGCTTCTGAAGTTAGTTTCATTAACAACACCTGAGGCATCATCTCTCATGAGTTTAGCTCCAGTAACTATCGGCGTAGACACACAGCTTTTGAATTTTCCATTTTAAACTTCTTAAGAATATTTTGGGTATACTTCTTATGCGACAGGAAAATTCCTTTACTGCATTGTTCCACTTCCATTCCGAGAAAAGAAGTCATGTATCCCAGATCAGACATCTCAAACTCAAAATGCATTTCCTCTTTAAAAGTTGAAATTGTTTTCTCAGAGGTTCTAGTAATGAACAAGTCATCAACATAAACACTTACAAGTAGAAGTTCCTCTTAGGTTTTCTTGATGTACAGAGTGAATTCACTTTTGCTTCATACAAAATTAAGCTTCCGGAGATGTGCATCTATACGGCTATACCAAGCACGAGGTGCTTGTTTCAAGCCATATAAGGCCTTTTTCAGCTGGTAGACCTTCTCTTCTTGGCTTTTAACAATAAAACCCTCAGGTTGTTCAACATAAATATCCTCTTCAAGATACCCATTCAAGAAAGCCGATTTTACATCAAGGTGATGTAACTTCCACCGATTCTGAGCTGTAATCGCAACCAATAACTTCAGAGTTTCGTGTCTTACAACTGGAGCAAAAGTGTCAGAGTAATCAATCCCAGGTATTTGATTGTACCCTTTTACAACCAACTGAGCTTTAAATTTGTTTAAAGAACCATCTGGATTTTCTTTCTTCTTGAAAACCCACTTAAGTCCAATTACCTTCTAATTTTCTGGTTTCTCAGTTAGCTCCCAGGTTTCATTTTTGTTTATCATTTTCAACTCTTCTTTCATAGCCTTGCACCAATATTCAAAACAAGCCTCTTCTTCATAAGAACTAGGTTCCATAACAATAACATTGCATTTTGCATAAATATCAGCAAGGGATCGAGAGCCTTTAACTGGTTCTTCTGAATCTGAATCTGAAATTTCAGAATTCTTATCAGCAGTTGTTTCTTCTCCATGTTTCTGAAAATCTGGTTCTCCTTGCTCATCAACAACTGAGTTTCTAGACCAATCCCATCTGCTGGTTTCAACAAACCGAACATTTCTAGAAGCAATAACATCATTCTTCATTGGTCTGAAAATCCTGTATCCCTTTTGGTTGCTGCAATATCCAATGAAGATACCAATTTCAGCTCTTAGATCAAGTTTATCGCGGTTAATCTCAGAACATGAGACAGAACAGACGCTACCAAAGATTTTCAGATAGCTCAAAACTGAATTTTCTCCATTCCAAGCTTCATATGGCGTCTGCAGTTCAAAAACCTTGGTGGGTAATCGGATTAAAATGTTTACAGTTGTGTTCACAACCTCTGCCCTAAGAAATTTGGGAAGATCTTTCTTGAACAGTAAACACCGAGCCATCGTAAGAATGGTTCTGTTTTTCCATTCACAAACACCATTTTGTTGCGGACTATACGGTAACGTCAGCTCATGAAGGATACCTGATATCTTCAGATGATTTTCAAATGTAACAGATGTGAATTCTCCTCGATTGTTTGATCTGAACTTCTTGATTCGTAAACCAGTCTGGTTCTTAACTAAATTCTGAAACTTCAGAAATTCACCCAAGACATCTGACTTTTGTTTAAGAAAATGAACCCACATCATCTGACTAAAATCATCAATAAACAAAAGAAAATACTTATTTTTGTTTAACGAATCAATTCGCAAAGGGCCTCAGATGTCACTATATATTAGTTCCAATTTCTCTGAAGCTCTCTGAGATTTTCCGGCTTGAAATAATAGTTTGTTTTGTTTACCAAACTGACATACGTTGCACACTAGATCTGATGCATTTATCACTGGTACACCAAATCCCAATTCAGATATTAAAGGCAGATTCTCAGAGCTGCAATGTCTCAAACGCCTATGCCACAAGTCAAAATCAGACACAAGACTTGTTATAGCTAAAGGTTGACAGCTTCTAAGATCAAATACAAAGCTTCTATTCTTCATGGCTACTCTGAATATCTCTACACCATTGGGCTCAGAAACAACCACTTTTTGATTTTCAAAATGTATAATCATATTCTTCTCAAGCAATTGTGGCAAGCTGAGCAAATTCAAGGCAATTCTAGGTACATAATACACCTTAGAAATATATTTAGTACCATTTTTTGCAGAGATAAAAACCGTACCTATACTAAGAACTTCAGGTTTTTCAAAGTTGTCGGTTAGAACTTTTAGACCTGGTGTCGGCTTCAAATGAATGAACAATTCTTTATGAGGTGTCATGTGATTCGATGCACCACTGTAATAACCAGGCATCAAAAATTTCTGCTTCGATTTCTGCTTGAACAGTATGAGCGTTCTAATTATTCTGTTGCTTATGTTCCTTTTTCATCTTGCACACATTGGCTGTGTGACCAGGTTCGAGACAAATTTTACAAGTTGCTTTAGGCCTATACCAACACCATTTTAGAGAGTGCCCTTTTCGTTGCAATGTGTACAAGGTTTGTATTTTTCTTTCTTGACTTCAGATGAATCTAAAACTGCATCAATATTTTTTTGGATTTTTTCTGTTGAGAAACAAATTGCTTCCCATGTTTGTGTTGAATAGCAAATGCACTTTTAGACGCATCTTCATTTCGGAGAGACCTCCAAAGCTCCTAAGCATGTAATGCATGAATCAATGCAGGTAGAGTAAGCTGAGAAATGTCTCTGGAGTCTTCAAGTGATGAAATCTTCGATTCAAATCTTTCTGGAAGGCTAATGAGCACCTTCTCAACCACCCGACTCTCCTGTAGCACTTCACTAAACAATTTGAGCTTATTTACAATTCACATCAGACGATCGGTATATTCTTGGATAGTATCTAATTCAAGCATCCTTTGCATCTCAAATTCCCGCTTCAGATTCAATATTTGCATCCTTTTTGTTCTTTCGTTCCTAGCATACAACTCTTTCAATTTATCCCAAACCCGCTTCGGTGTCTCGCAATCCATAATCCAAATAAAAATCCCCTCCGAAACTGAAGCATGAATATGAAACAATGCTCGTGGAGCCTTAGCCTCCTCTTCTTCATGTTGTCGTATTTGGTTGAGTGTCAGATTATGTCCAAGTTGAGGGATAACACGTTCCTCTGCCACAAACTACCAAATACCTAAACCTCAAAGATAGGCTTTCATTTTAACAAACCAAGCTTGGTAATTTACACCTGTAAAAATAGGTGGTGCTAAAGATGAACTTGAGGAAGTAATTTAAAAATAACTGAGAACAGATGAATATAAGAACTAGGAAATTCTGCCCCGTAAGATCAAGTTGCTTTGATACCAATTGAAGAGAAAAATAAAAAAAAATAGAAGAAAGGTGCCTTTACTAATTAATTAAAGAAAACAAAGGCTAAGTAAAACACACAAAGATGAATAGTACATCAATGAACAATAAATACGTGAAGGACGAAGCGGAAAGAAACCATTTTGCTACAAATAAGCAACACAGCATAAAAAGGAAGTACGAGGAAGCTTACATGGTAGTGCAAGGAAGTCATCCCACGATAATTTGGGCTTCTGAGCATCCACACATCCTGCATCTTGCTATATCTTAAAGCCTTCCTTGGCTGACGGTGAAGCTAAGGGTTTCAGCTCCGAGAGTTTCACCATGAAGCAAAGGTTCTCACAGTTGAAGAGTAGGAGCAATCCCTCAGAAAAATATTACTAGAAACGGGAATTCAATGCCAACATGGAGGGGTAGGAAAGTAATTATGCTAGAGAGAAGGAGACCACTCTCTAATGCATTAATTTACATACTAATTGCTCATCTTAATTTTTGGTACCAAAAATAAATTTAGATGTGATTATTCAGTCAAATTTCAAGTAATCATGATTTTCACTAAATGAAAATTTACTAAAATGTTCGACAATCATATTTCTATGCACTTCCCATGTTAAAAATGGGAATAGATCCCAAATCAAGAATTCCAACTTACCATTATTAAGATCTCCCTTTTCATCCTCGTTCTCTTCGGGAAGAAAGGAACTAGAGAAAGCATATTAATCAGTAAACAGCAAATGTTCCTCTTTACTACTTCAAAAGAATCAGGTGTCGTAATTTCTAGAGACATAAAGCTTTCAGAATTGACGTGAACTGTACAACACTAGTGACCGTTAGTCTTAGAAAAAGCAGTATTCTAACATTTGACAAAACAATTCTTGAAGAGTGTTTGTGGTAATTTGACTTTCTTTTCTAGTGAGAACGAGTTGTGAGATCAATAGGAGGCATAGCTCAAGGTAGGTGAGCCAATGAAGCGTGTTTGTGTTGAACAAAAGGACCTTTCCAAGGGTTCAACTTCAGCGCGATCAACTCTCTTGCCTTTTGCAGTGGTGAATAGTTGCAGCAGATTTGTCAGAGATTCTACAATTTCAGACATCGGTGGTCGGAAAAATTTCTCAGGCTGTTCAAGTTACAAAAAAACAGTTACTATCAGTACTAAGAGCAATGACTCAAAATCCTTTCTGAACATTATTTCCATTACCTGAACACAAAGAGAGACAACATCTGCAAATCGGGACAGAGCCTTGTTGGAGAGGGTTCTTTTGATTTCTGGATCAACCATCTCCGCTAAAAACTCATTGTCATGGAGCCTAGAAGAAGCCCATTTTACCAAAGATTGTTCCTCTTGAGGTCTAGATCTGTGGTAGCACAAAAATGTTAAGCATTTTGAAAATAAAAATGATGCGTAACAAGGTCTGTTAATATGTTAAACGTATAGCCTACTTATCAAAAGGTCTCCTTCCAGTCAACAGCTCCAAGAGCAGTACCCCAAAGGCATAAATGTCAGCCTTTGTATTATCAGCTCCAGGATTCCCATGATCAGGTGCTACGTAACCATAGTTGCTGATAGCAATTTCAGAAGCCTGTTTGTTTCAATGTTTAGACAATAGATATCAACTCTTTGTTTATCTTTCTACACACGTTTCAAACTCGATCGGAAAGAGCATTGTGGAAGAACAGCACATGGATTAGAGAGAAACTTTTGGTTGCACTGTTGGCCTATATAACAACTATGGTTTCAATTCATCTCACCAAAAGGAAAGTGTCGGGAAAATTACCTTGATTTTGATGCTGTTGCTTGTCAATGGCTTCAGAATCCAAAGTCCACAATCACATAGACGAGGTATAAATTCTTTGTCCAGTAAGATGTTGGCCGCCTTTATATTTCCATGAGCAACAGGAGGTGAGAATCTTGAATGCAAATAGCTGAAAACAAAATTTCAAGAACGCATCATCGCTACAATCAAAGAGATACAACAGAACCTTGTCACCTGATTCTCTGCCTTAAAGACAAAAGCGGCAAATACCTCCTTAATTATATTAGTCTGTCGATATTATTGCACTTTAAAAGAATGTTATAGCTTGAATTAATGGAATTGTTGAGGGGAACTAAATATGATATACTTACTCCAAACCCGTAGCAACCCCTAGTGCAATATTCAGCCGGCTGATCCATGACAAGGGCTTATGTCCTTTACCATGCAGAACAGCATCGAGAGGCAAATTTTTTATATACTCGTACACAAGTAGATGTTCTCCATGTTCTACACAATACCCCTTTAGTGGTATTATGTTTGGGTGCCTCAGTCTGGATAGTGTCCAAATCACCTCCAGAAATTGTTCTTCTTCGTATAAAGACAATGAAACTGTGTTGATGTTTTTCACAGCTAATATCTGCTGAGAGAGAGAGAGAATGAGGATCCAGTAAAAAAGCTCTTAACATCTGATTAATTTCCACGAATTCAAGTAAATCACAATCGATAAAGTAGGTTCCAGGAGATACTTTTCCATCCGGGAACTCAGCTTTGTAAACAGAACCAAGACATCCTTCTCCAAGAAGATTCTCTTCACTGAAGCTATTTGTTGCTAATTGAAGCTCGGCAACAGTATACATTGTTGCACAAACTGGAGCTTTGTAATTGTTGACAAAACTTCTTCTTGCAGGCACTTTATCTGTCCTCACAGGGCCACCGGATGCTACATTGCTCTCCCCGAGAATGGGTTGAGATTTGAGAGGTAACAGATGTGGACTTGCTTCAGATGCTCTTGGAGAACATCCTATAACCATAAAAACAGAGAATTAAGGAGAAAAGAAAAATGGGTAAGAATTAGTAATATGACAATGCTTGATTCTCTTCATAAAAAATAGCACTGTTGGTGACAGAAAAAATAACAACAGTTCCTCTGCAGTAAAGCACTTGATTAAGTAGAAATTTAACATATTTATTCGAATGTTGGAATACCAAACTGTGACTAGTTGAAAAGGTAAACGTAGATATATGCATAATCTAGACATGGGCACTGATAATAAGAGTTGAATTGTTCAGGCGGTAATAATCTATGGAAAAGAGACAGTTATGTTATAACGGTTATGTTTCTATGTTATAATTGTGGAGAACGTACTGCTCATTTAGTTGCCAATTCAAGATCTAATAGTATGACAAGAAATGATTCTCACCCCTGGCCCTGCAGAGTGGAAAAAAAAGGAATTTCTTTACATGAAAAGCAAAATAGATTGCACAAAATGTTGTAATCAGTGTTGCCACGCCCACTATACAAGCAACTCCTCCAGGGGCAAACCCTTTCTTCTTGTGCCTTTTAAGAGAGGAATAGTCCTCCATGGCAGTAACCTCTGTTGTCGGAGGGCCACTATAATTTTTTGCAGTTGGCTCTTTTTCCTGAGGAAAATTCCAAGGAGCATAGTTTGCCACTCTATGGAACTTATTCCCGGCAATCCTAATAAGGAGAGAGAACATCCAACGCAAAGGTTTGTAGTTATTAACCTACTACTGTTCATTGAAACTAAGAAAAACAGCGACCTTTTGATTACTTACCACAAGTTTGTTATTGCCTGAAATTGGGTTGGAACTACACCACTAAAATGATTATTTTGGATGTTTCTGAAATGAAATTGTGTAAGAACAGGATCAAGTGACATTTTAAATTTTTTACATGGAGACAAAAAAAGGACTAAGATGAAAAGAGCAGAGCTACTGACAGGTCGGTTAGGGGAAGATTAGCCAGGTATACAACTGATCCTGTAAACTGGTTGTTCTGCAAGAACCTGTGAATATGGCCAGTAGACATATTTTATCCTACACGATCCAAATGAAAACAAAATGTAATTTACCAGGCATAGTGGAGAAAGAAGTATCAAACTCACAATCCAGTAAGATTTGTCAAAGATCCAAATGAACTTGGTAGATCTCCATCGAAGTTATTATATGACAAATCCCTGAGATTGAGACTTTTGTGAGCTAATAATCATGCTTACAAAGTAATTCATGAATTATTATGAAAACTAATAAAATTACACCTAGCAGGCAATTGAAAGTATAGGATGGGTTGAAATGCTTGAGAAACTACATATCATAAAGGTCATCATGCTATTAAATTGTTTTTCTCTCACTTTGGGACGAACAAAATTTAAAATAAAACCCATGACATTGCATCCTCTCCTTTCATTGAGCCCTCACAACAAGGATTACGGATCAACTGAGCACCTCTGGTCTTTTGAATTACTTTTGACTCCTCAATCAGAGAACTCGTTGTAATTCTGTACCTTTTTTTACAGTTTGATTATCCAGACCCTTACAGGAATTGTACATTCTTGAGTCTTGCAATACACTAATCTCATTACTTAAAAAAAATAATAATAAAACCAGTCTCCCAAAGAATGCTCATAGTTGAAGTCACTGGGTTAGACTATATCTTTAACTGAAAATTATTTGCTTCAGGGATACCATAAAAAAGTTTAAGATTCTGCCATTTTGCATTTGACACAACATTTTTCACACATCAGATTGACACATCTATAAGTTCTTACCACTACAATTTTGCGGCAGTAACAAACAGTACTGTCAAGCATCGCTAAAAATAAAAATGGTAAATTAAAAAGAACAGAAGAGTATACATCTCTTTTAGATTCTGTAGGTCAGTGAAAACATCGCCAACAGGTCCGGATAAGTGGTTGTGGCTTAGATTCCTGCAGAATACCAATCAGATAGTATGCTTGAAAACTTAAAAACAAAGCCCTGGGAAGATAATGCAATTTGAATAAGCAGCCTAATTACTTACAGGTGTTGCAGAAATTTGATGCTTGGTAGAGAATGGGGAATATTTCGGCTCAAGTTGTTGCAAGCCAAATTTCTGCATTTGTGAGGAATTAAATATGAACACAGAAAGAAAGCCACGGTTTAATATTAACGTGCCTTAAGAAATGCTCTTGTTAACAGAGATTGGTCAAGAAACATCATTTAAGCATCTACGAGAAAGAATAAGGAAGTTCAATAACATACATATGTGTGGCATTGGGCGGTAGACCATACGGAATTTCTCCCAGAATGTAGTTACAACTTAAGTCCCTAAGACAAGAATTCAAATGTAAGAATCAATGTGACTCCAGAGATTTGATGAATCGGTTAGTATGAAAAAATTCACTTACAGTTGCCTCAAATTACGCAGATAATGAAGCTGAGTTCCGAGGTGTCCACTGATGTTTAATTCATGAAGTTTACTACATTAAGGTGGGAGAACAACTTAGTGTCATATTCTAGTTTACATGTCATCTTGATTGAAAAGGGCAAATGTGCACTACATGTGTGTTACAGATGATCCGGAACATAGCACTCCAGTCCATGATTCCAGACATGGATCGACTCCACCTAATCTCCACCCGTTGAGCTGTGGTGGGTTGTTTAGTGCCCTATATAGATCTTGAAGGGCTACGACTGCATATTTTTTTTTGGTTTTTTGGAAATACCATCAATAATCGATCAAACAAACGAAACAAGAAAGTCAACTAGATTTGGTCTATAAGCACTACTCGTTAGAAAATATAGTCAATTTGAAACTAATCATTGCTGTTGTTTGTTCACTTTGAACCGTAAGGTTTGTTGGCATCAGACTGGATTCTGATATTTACATGCCCTTCTGTTTGACTTTAGCAACTCCGAACTAACTAGTAAAAGAAAATAAAACTCTTGATCTTTAGTTTCATTCTTCCAGATTTTTTTAGAACCACAGAGTCTTATTCATAAAAATTGACTCAAAACCACCGTACGAATCACAAGGACTACAGACAAGTTAAATGTATGCAAAAATTACCATCGTAGGGATCCGTAAGACCCCAAGCTTGCATAACCAGGACCACCAAGAACACAAGAACAGTGCAACACCAAAAGAAGCTCCGCTTCTCCATTATAAGTTGACTCTATATTCGTTCACCTCCTTTCCTGGAAAGCCAGAGAAAGCTAGGTTACTTAACTCTCAAAGAGAACAGTTGCGCAAAGAAAAACAATGAATGCAGTCGGAGGAGTCTGTTTGGCGGTCAAGAAAGTAAGGAAAAAGGAAAGGAACCAAGAAGAAAGAGAGAGAGAAGTATTGAAAGCTTCGAGCCTCCTCACGCTTTAAGAAATACAAGTCTGGAGCAAAGAAAAACAGTTTCTATGCTAACAGAAGAAAGCACAGAGAAAAGAGGTGTAAAGCGCGCCATCAGAATTCCACGTCAGCTAATGACGGTTATAGTCGGTGGTTACACGTGTCAAATACTGTTTGTTAATCGTTTGGATCTAAATGAAAAGGTCCATTTTATTTGGGGTTCCTTTCAGGTCTTTTGGGCCATTTCTTCTCTCTCACTGTGTACGTGTGATCGTGTGAAGAAGAGTCGCAGAGAGAGCGATGGCTGAATCAACTAGAGAACGACAAGGAAATCGAGGAGAGGAGGAAGAAGATTACATGGGTGATCTCTCCCACTTCATTCCACCTGAAGCCTCTAACGCGTCTAAGTTTTCGTCTATAAAAGTCTGTGCTTGTATATCTATTCTGAATTTTTGTAGTGTCTTCAGTACTTCATACACTAAAGAAAGTTAGTTCTGGGAATTATTTACATTTTTGTAATCTTTTTAGCTTAAAAGATTTTACATATTGGGATTTGAATTTGTTTTGCTACCCAGAACAGGAATATTTAACCCTAATTTGCTGGCTATTTTGTCAGAGCATTCGAATTTGATAGTAATATACCGGTTGGAATGAAGTTGGTGTCAAGTGTATTTAAACATTACCCAGAAAAAGAACAAGAGAAGAATTAAGTGGGTGTGAAACTTGAACTTGTTTAATTTGTAGTTCAGGAAACGCGAAGCAGGTTTATTAAGTTGGTTGCAACTTTTCTTCTTTTTCTTTTTCACTTTCAATGTTTCTTTCTTCAAGGACTAGATATCAGTTCTTGTTTTCTTATTATTAGATGAATTGTTTGTGGATAATTATGGTTTTTCACGTAAAACTGGGACATGTTTATACTTCTTGAAGCTGTCTCCTCAAGGTTGTTATTAGCTTGAACTTCATGGGACTTTATGGTGTTTGATTTCACTTTGAAATATGTCTGCAGAGTAGTAAAGAAAAAAATCCAATTTCTCAATCATCAAAAAAGAAGTCAAAACTTAGCTGGCAAGAGCAGCGTAAGCTTGAAAGGGAGAGAAAGCAACAAGAAGAGGACGAGCAAACCTTAGCCAAAATAGAGGCTCCAATACCACAATCCAACATTGGGTTTAAATTGCTGAAGCAGATGGGTTATACTCCCGGTTCGGCCCTTGGAAAGGAAGGTTCGGGCAGATCTAATCCTGTTGGGATTGAAATTCGACGAACACGTGTTGGAATTGGGCGGGAAGACCCATATAAGGAAAAGAGGAAAAGAGAGGAGTTTGAGATGGAGAGAAAGAAAAGAAAGGAAGAGGAATTGATGGCAGAGTTCGGATCTTGGCAGAAGTCACAATGGCGAATCCGAAGAGTTGTGGTAAATTTCAGGAAAGCCAAAGCGGCTTTTGATCAACTGGAAAACAAAGAAGTTGTGCAGCCAAAGAAAAATGAGGATGAGGAGGGGGAAGAAGAGGAAGAGGTAGAAGAAGAAATAACAGAAGAGGTAACATATTATTGAACATTCTTTTTTCACTTTTAAGGCTTTTCATTCTTTTCGCAAAAGAGAGGAACATGCTCAAATTCAAATGCCGGAGGTCATCCTAGGGTCCAGTGTAAAGAAAGGCGTTTTAGAAAAATATTTAGGATTTTTATTTTGCTCCCAAAATAATAGTTGGCAAACTGGTTACAAATGTGCCTAATGAATTGTATTCACATTGGGCATAGGGTTTGTTATCGTTTTTGTGGTTCAATATGTTATTATTTCGTTATCAGAATTGGATAGTAATATAACTTTTGGAGAAAATAAGATTCGCCACATTTGGATATGATGGAGGTGAGACTAACTTGACAAAGTTGGGATAGTACTACAAAATAAGAATTTGGGCACAAGGAAGGTGGATGCCTTCAATCAAATTTCTTGTATTATGACCTTTGTGATTTTGGGCACTCCTCGTTTCTGGCTGATTTCAGTTACAGTTAAGGCTTATACTTCAAAGTCTCTTGTTTCTAGATTTAGAAACTGTTCTTTATAGTGAGCTTGACAGATTCAGTGTTGTGAATACCAAGTGGTTTTCTTGTTAGTTTGACAACACTCTGATTACAAACTAGTGGGGTTGGGGTGTGAAAGGCTACATTAGTAAACTCCTAAATCAATATGAGTTTTCATGTGCCACTGCGATAGTGCAATCCATGTGAAATATTTCTGCTCAAGTCCTATGCATTCTAACATGATGGAGTTTCTTTTGGTTGAGGAAAGATGCCTTAAAATGGATGTGTTATTATTCTTTACTTTTTTATTTTGATTTTTCTCTTTTATCATTTTTAGATGCTTTTATGTAAACTTTTTCTTCTATTTTGCTTATGAATGGTTTCTTTAGTCTCTGTTCAGAGTGATAGTTTGAGGTGTCTTAGATGTCTTCTTTTGTTTGTACGTTAAGTGCCTTGACAAAGTTGCATGAATATTTACAGTCTGCATTTGAACCGGGTATCTATGTCTATGGCAGATTTATAAGCATGTGGAAAACATAATATATACGTAATAAAACCTACTAGCAAATGCTAAGATTATGTTGGATTTACATAATCGTTTGGTTTATCTTTTTTTTTAACTTATATTTTTCTTCTTTGTTATGATAAACCTTTTTCATTGAATGTTGTCATAATAATCAATAATCTATTGTTACAGGATTTGCAAGAAATATTGGTGAAATTAAGAGATGAGTACCGATATTGCCTGTTCTGTGGTTTTCAGGCAAGTTTTCTTGTTATTATCAATTGCTCTAGGTAATTTCAAGAATCTTGAAGTACATGCTTCCGTGAACATAAGATCTAAGCACTCATATGAAATAACACTTGCATGACATCAAATCATAGTTTCATTCTAATCGGCGAGCATGTAAATTGTACTTGTTTCAGTATGAGTCAATGGAAGCGCTTTTGTCCAACTGCCCTGGTCCAGATGAAGATGATCACTAGAATTGGTTGGTGCTATTGTAAAAGGCTATGAAAAGCAAACTGGCTGGCGATGCTTGCAAGTTATGCCTCTTTTCTATTAGATTGATAAAAACGATTCTATGAGGTGGAATTCAGCATGGTTGGCATTTATGCTGTGTTGTATTTTGAAAGGAATGTTGAGTTCAAAATATGGAGGTATGTATCTATGCCCTTGAGCTTACAGTATGTCAGCAATGGTTATGATGCCCATATAGGAGCTGGATTGACTACATATCTGTGCTAGCCTCATAGCGCGATCTGTAATTGTTAAAGAAGTTGAAGCATCACCAGCCTTTTGGTAAGACGCAATCTTTGGCAAGTTTATACTACTTCTCATTAGAATCGAGATAAAAAATCTTTCTCAAGATTCAGTACCCTTTTCAATAGCTGAGCATGAAGAAGAAGACCCTGTAAAATAAATCATCAAACATTGTTGTTTCTTTTAGATGTTCCTGTTATGAATAACCAGGATACTAGTGGCACGAGGCTGCTCAACGGTTATATTGCATGTAAAAACCCCTTTTCCAGCAGACACAATGAAATCGTGAAACTTGATCTTTCACTCTCTTCTGAAATTTCTCTCCTTTCTTTCATCTTCTAATTATCTATTCATAAGTATATGGATCGTGACACCTCTGGATTGGACTCAAAAGGATATCAAGCTAAACAGGGGAGAAGTAAGCATTATGGCCGAAGGAACGCGTGGGCAATGATTGAGAAGTATGGAGGAATCATTGAACTGGCAGATGAGGAAAATGCAAAATGGCCGAGTTGTCAGCAACAGACGTTCATTTATATAAGGCACAATCTCAACTTCAATCTTGGAATCTCCAACTAAAAACTGTTTGGACAAAGTGGAATTTTCTTCATTTGAAGGTGATAACGTGCACAACTGAATTTGTAGAGTTGAGCAGTTCGATCGCATGCACCTGTAAACGTAGTGTAGATGAAAATAGTTATTCACGTGGAGGGTATTGGGGGAAAATAGCGCCAACGTATATGAGGTATCGAATGATATTAGTAGAGACGAGCCGGGGAGAATGTATACTGATGCTGACACAACGGTTGAAGATTTAACCAAAGAATATTGCGCAGTCTTTCAATAAATTACAACATGCCTATGTCCTAGCTATGTAGTAAGAAGCTATGACATCTGCCTGTTATACTTGAAATAGATTGGGACCACTTAAAACGTCAATCATTCCACCAATTCTACCATTAGTTCCTCCCAACAAACCAACTAGTTCTAGCGGACTTTTCCTTCACCAAGCATATCAGCTAAAAATGACCTTTCGAAACCAGTACAAAAATAGTAGAGACAATTGAGTAGCAAGGAATCATCAAATAACTATATTTTGTTGTCATGAGAAGCTTTCATCAGGTCACAAATGCCAAAAAAAAAAAAATCAACAGAATTTTTTGTGGTGGAGAATGATGAAGATAAGGAGAATCACATCAGTTTAAAGGAAATTGGGTTGATCTTAACAAAGATAAACAGCCACTCCTCTCTTTTTAAATTATATCAGAGATACAAGCGGGTGAATACAAATAATATAATTTTGTGAATGCTAATAATTGTGTTAAGATTGATGATATCAAGATGACAATGAGTGGAGGATCACAATTACCTTTGTGATCAATTATGTAAAAATTTTGAATGGAGCTCACAAGGGATTCAGTTTATTATTGATACTCTACTTTACTCTTGGGAGGTTATGATTTAGTGCTTATAATTGAATGATCCACTTTTGAAGACATCATATGCTATTTCAAAAACCTAAACAATGTTGTTCTATTGGAATGACCAACACGTATTTCATAAACAAAGGTCCTGTCAATGAAAGCTAAGTGGTGAACTCTAAATCAAGAAACTGCTAGCAAAGCCTGAGAACAACAATCAGCTATTTATGCTCTAGTTGAAGTACTCACCAAATCACCAATTATAGAAGCTAACTATTGAAGAATCTTCAAAAGGTGAGCTGAAACATTTAAGCTCTGCTTGCTGAGTTTGGCTCTCTTTTGCAGAACCTACTAGCTTACCCCCCGTAAAGTAGCCATGACCTTAGAATTTTGCTGAAAGAGGGAACATAAATCATGAATGTTTGCCCATACAGATATGCTAGTCTA
This sequence comes from Erythroxylum flavicans, assembly GCA_027576715.1. Classification (NCBI taxonomy): domain Eukaryota; kingdom Viridiplantae; phylum Streptophyta; class Magnoliopsida; order Malpighiales; family Erythroxylaceae; genus Erythroxylum; species Erythroxylum flavicans. The sequence goes on along the minus strand of JANZXP010000004.1, from coordinate 25,820,473 downwards.
TAGAAGATCATAATTGAAGAACTAGTACAAGATCTATTAAAGCAAACAATCATACAACATAATAACGTCTTTTCTTCTATGGTTAGTCTTGGCGAAGAAAAAAAATAATTTTTTGAGACTATTTATTAATTATAAGGAGCTTAACAGATACACTATTAAAGACAAATTCTTAATTCCAGTAACAGAAAAGTTGTAAGACAAAATACATGAGCCAACTTGATCTTCTAAGTTGAACTTTGCAGTCAGGGTATGATCAAATTAGGATATACTCTCCAAACATCCCCAAATCAGTTTTCAAGACTTATGAGTGTTTTAATTATACTTTTTGGACTTACCCATCACCTTAAAATTTCATAATCTAATAAATTGACGCAGCGTAAAGCTTAAAATTGTAAAGAAATCTCCTGTCTAACAGTACAGACAAGAAATTCAGAATTACAAATAAAGTTTCTTTCTCAAATTGTTCATAGCCCCCCCAAAAAAAACTAAAAGTCCTTTTATAATATAACACAACAACCATAAAGGAAAAGAAATTAAATGACAAAGTTGCCCTTAAACTTGCTTCAACATGCCCCCTTTAAGTGGTCTATATGAGCCAAAACTACATCAACTACGGATTCCACGTCAGTCCCCCCCGCTTGAGAAAAACTTATCCTCGAGTGTTCGATGGCATTCATAGGATCACTGAAACAATGAAAAGGATATATATCAACAACATTAAATGTCTTCAAGATACCCATGGTAGGCGATAGATCCACTACATAGGCATTGTCATTGATTTTCTTAAGAATCTTCTAAGGACCATATTTCTTGTAACACCCCACTCCCGCTGAACCCGAATCCGATATCGACAGTGATACCCGAGTCCGTGCCCCGCGAGGATAATGTGTCACATCACTTCACGAAACAAAAGTTGGTATAAATTTTTTTTTTGTAAACTCTTTTGTGAATGCTTTACACTTGTCACTTATGTGGGTCCACTTGTTTTTTTTTTTTTTTGAAACATTTTGCTTACGTCAATTGAAAACAAAACACATCACATTTTAATCGAGAAATAAAATACAGAAGGTGGATAATCCAAATTGGCCCATTTTATTTAAAACAATTTGGCACAGCACAATAAAAATCAACAGAAGC
>JANZXP010000004.1:25772750-25808118 GCA_027576715.1 Erythroxylum flavicans | reverse complement strand
AACATGCATGATACATGATACATTCATAAATGTATTTATGACTGATTATTCTTATGAAAATGCACATGAGTGATATAAATGTATATGATTGCATATAGAGGAGCACGTCGAGCGACCGATTCCAGATATTACCGGGACTTTAAGACAATGAGATTAAGGGAGCATTTGTAGTTAACCTAGATCTTCCTAAGATTGATTGATTGATTCTATTTAACTTCCAATTATTGAACTGTTTGTGATCTGTATATGAATTTCAAACTCAAAAGGTCTCAGGAGTTTAATATTCGAAAATGCATTGAAAGTGTTATATTTGCATATGAAAATTGAATAATATCTGTTTGCTACTGAACTCTGATTAATTTCTGAATAATCAATGAAAGTTGAATGCTGGACTGAGATCCAATGAATATAAGATTTTGTCTGTGCATCATATGTGAATGCTATTCATGGCATATTCTGTTATCTGATGCATTTCATTAAATGCATGATCAGTTAAAGGCATTGTGATCAGAGTAGCCAGTCTAAAAGAGCTTTAAGCTCAGAATTCTGCACGTAGAGCTTTGCTCCGTGATTTCTGTATCTGACTGAGCCCAATGGGCCAGTATCTGTATTTATATCTAAAAGGCACTCGGTCACAACAAATAATAACAAATTTGGAGTCTCATATGCATCTGCATTTGTATATTTATGATTATGAAAAATATGCTTGTGAAATATTTTCTAAAGTTGTGATGTTAAAGTGATATGCCATGATAATGTTATTGATTGGGTTGTACAAGTTCCAAAAGAATGTATGTGATGTGTATGACATTCATTATGTCTTATTGTGATGGAAAATGTTGTGAAATTGGTTGGTTGTATAATATTTGTGTGTTTACCTGGAGTGAGATCATTAATGATGGTTCGCTCATTGAGTTTGCAAAACTCATCAAAAATTGCAACGTGACTTTTCAAGTACGAGACAGGAGACCTAGATTTCTAATATCTTCTAGAAGAATATTTTGGACTAAGATATGGCTCAAAGGTCTGTCAGCTGGCATTTGAGGAGTTGTAGTTGTTTCTAAATAGTTTACATATGTCATGTAGAACTTGTGTATAAAGGTTGTAAATATTGGTTTTAATGTCTACTATGTAAACTTTTATGAATGAAATAAAGAGATGAGGTTTTTAAGTATTGTGTTTTCTTTATGATGCCATTTAAGAGATTAGGTTTGATCCAACACGCCATTGTCATAGGATATGTACTTGAATATCCTCTGGATGTTCGGGTATATACTCTATGGTAGTGGATGCAACATATTATGTTTTTGAGGTACCTTGATATGTTTGTTAGTATTTCAGGGTCAACATCGAAGAATAGAGAAGTTTCACAGACCTTCGGGTCAAAACAATGACCCATGATCGTGGCACAATAGGCCATGATCGTGACAGAAGCACCAAAGTTGGCTCATGATCGTGGCCTACATGACACGATCGTAATAGAAGGCTTAGAAGTTGGCCGTAATCGTGGCCTATAGGGCGACAGTTGTGGCCTGCTTTGGGAAGATGCATAGCCACTTCCAAACTTTACGTTTTGAGGGATTTTTTAGACCTTTCAGACCCCAAAAAAGCCCTAGTTCAACCCTAAACACAAAAGAACATAAATAGAACAAAAAGAACAGAAAGAAGAGGCTTTTGCATCAGTCATTTTGAAGAGAAACCCTAGAGAGAATTGTTGAGAGATTGAGAAAGAGAAGAAGGAAGAGAGAAGTGGAGAAGAAGCCCACATCAACATACTTCCCGGATTTTGAGTTTCCTGATGTCGTTGCCTCCCATCTCCATTTAGAATCATATTTCTTGTTATTTTCTATTTTTATTGTATAGAATTAGGAATAGTAGTTTGATGATAAGATTGTGAATGTTGAGATATTCTATACTCACCTTCGAGGTTTTTTATCTTTGATTTAATAAAATGTGATTGTTTATGTTTATTGGATTTATTGTGATTGATTTCTGTGATTGCATAATTTGGTAATAGACTGAAAGGGTTAATCGAATGAAAAATAATCAAATAGGGCTAACTAGAGTTAGGTGATTTAATAAGAACGAGAAATTACTCAAATCGGTAATTGTGTGAAGAGAGATCTCATATAAGTTCCTGATAGTTTATTGGACAACTTCAAATCTAATTTAGGTTTTGGATAGATTGTTAATTCAGATATTCCAATTTTTCATAATCTGATTAGGGTTTTCAATTTAATGGTTATAAATTTAGATATTCGAATTTTTCATAATCTGATTAGGGTTTTCAATTTAGGTTTAATGGTTATAACTTGAGAGAGAGTAACCAACCTTAGGATCATCTAAGACCAATAATCCAATAAATCATAATCAATTAGCTTAGCATTAAAGACAAGTAAAAATTCCCCTTTCTCTTAGTTGATATTTCCTTTAGGTTGATTCTTGAGAGTGGTTGCAACTGCTACTTGTTAATATTTTCGTAATTAATTCTTGGACTTGAGTTGTAAGATTGAATTAAATTCTTGCCTTAATTTCGTTAGTTTTGAATTATTACGAATTATTTTGGCCTTAGATTTAGGATTAGATTATCCCTCCTTGTGGGATCGACACCTTAGGTACTACGTGAATGACTCGTATGCTTGTAAATTATCGAGGTTATCAATTAGAACTTATACACATCGAAAAACCATGATCAAGCTTTTGATTCCGTTGCTGGGGAAGTGATTAGTTTAGTTCTTTAGTTTAAGTCTTTTTCACTATCTTTTGTTTTAAAAAAAGAATAATAGAGAAAGAAGTTTGGGTCATAAAGTAGAGACACAGCAAGACATCTTAGAGTGAGAACAAGACATCTAAAGAGCTAGATGCCAAAAAGAAATGGAAAGAACAATAATGGAAGATTGATATTATAGGGAGCAAGGAACTTTTGTGAACTACAATGTGGCACAGTATGGTTGGGGAAGTAACAATCCTTATTGGAACATGTACACTCCAGGTACATGTAAGGGCTCACTTAGGACATCAAGAACCATTAGGATTTCAACAAGATGAGTCCAGTTCATAGGATTCTAAATTGGACAAGATCCTATATAAGCTCACGGACATGAAAGAGGGCCAAAAGAGACTAGAAGAGCAAATTGAGAAAGTAATAGAAAAGAATGCCTCGTCTATTCATAACCTAGAGATTCGAGTGAGACAGCTTTCCTGTGAATTTTGTAAGAGAAGTGTGGAAGACTCTCTAAGTAATATGGAAATACTTCAAAGAGAGTAATATGAGGCTATTGTACCTAAGAATGGGGAAGAGCTAGAAGGATCAATGGAAAACCAAACTGGACATCACCTTATTGAAGACTAAGAGACGAAGAAAGAGGATGAAGAAAAGAATGCCAACCCTCCATATTATTCACCAATTCTTGATATAACATGTGTGAACATTGAAAAATCTCGGGTTGACATCCATAAACAGAACCTATCCTTTAGATTAATGATAACCAAGTGACATTCAACATTAATGATGTATTAAAGAATCCGAAGGGGAGTAGCTCATTCAAGATAATTGATGTGTTCGAATCTTCTAAAGAACAAGAGGACAAAGAACAGATGACAAAAAACATTGAGTTTGAAGAAGCTATGAAAGTCTCTATCCATGAAATGGAAGAAGCAAAGCAGACAAAGATGATTACGAAAAAAAATAGAGTAACTCACCTTCTTAAAAGACAAACTGTTGGATTCGACGAAAGATTCAGGGAGTTTCGTTATTCCCTATTTTATTAATAGTTTGTTAATGAAAAGGACATTACTGAAATTAATTGATTTTCTCAACTTTATCAATGTTGTCCTTTTAATCATTTTGCAATTTGTAGCTTACTTACTGGCTACAAAACTGATGTTAAACGAGAAAAGTGGAAGCAAGCCACTTATAATTGATCCCGACTGAGTTTCAATGAAACAAGGTCAAGCTAATGACCATAAATTAGCACGTTTGGTAGTTAGGTTTAAATTGTTGCGTAGTAAGATTTGTTTTAAATTTCAAAAGTAAAATTTTAATAATTTGAAATGATCTGGGATTAATAACTCTCTTACTCTCTCTGAATTAATTATAAGATAGGAAAGCCAGCTCGGCATCAAACACATTTGGTCTCCATCTATGACACTATCACTACCTCAGTCACCTTTACGATTTCATGTTCTAACCCTTTTCTTTTCATTTTTCTTAGTATTTTCTTCTTATGTTTTTTTTCATATATTGTGTTTTATTCCCCCTAGTGTGTTTTTGTACCCTTCTTATATTAAGGACAATATGTTGTTCAAATGTGGGGAGGGTTGTGTGTTTTACCTTGAGTGTGAATTTTGCATATTGTATGATAGTTTGTTTAGGTTACATAATGTGAATTGTGTGAATGCGTCAATGGCTAGGACTTATCGGGATAGATTTAGCCTTAAACATAACCCTTTAGGTTATAAAGATTTATTAGCTTATGAAATTAGTGACCTAAGTCACTTAGGGCTAAATATGTTGGTTCATTAGGATACGATGTTAGTTCATTCACCCTAAAAATTTGCCATGTTCATTTATAATTTTAGGTCAATCAAATAAGTGACATTATTAGTACATTTTCATGAGAATGATTAGCTAAAGCAATAAGGTAGGCAAAATTTTATGTAAAAAAGAAAAAAGTTATATAAATTTTAACTAAAATAACTATTCTGCTAGCCTCTGGATTATAAATAGAGCTAGTAGCCAGCTGAGAATGTGATGTAGCTAAGTAATTAGATTGACACACATCAAAAATGTATGCCTTCGCATAAAAAGACTATAATGACATTCTAACCAAGCAGCTTAATAACAACATGACTTAGTCAAATAACCGGATCGACATTCATCACATTATTTGCCTCCGAGTAAAAAGACTAGGTTCATTTCCTTAAAGAAAAATCAACATAAAGAATGTTTTCAAATAAAAACCTACCAAACTTATAATAGCTTGATTTTTCATAAAAACCTACTGAGGAATAGCTACACTTTTATTTTGACTCAATGATTATTAATATGTGTGTGCAAATGATAGAGGTGAATAAACTTAACATTAAAATTTTGATTAGTTTGTATATTTAGTCCAAGGTCCTTAAACACAGATTTCGCTTGTTAATAGAACGAATTGAAGGATTGTGTTTATAGTTAAAATTGTTTCGCTAAGTTGAAGCCATTGTCTCATTATCGCATATGCATGTTTTATGTTTTTTTGATTTGTTTGATTGTTTTTTTTTGCTTGAGAACGAGCGAAATTTTAAGTGTGGGATGTTGATAAATGTAAATTTTGTCACATTTTAGGGCATAGTTTGATATGTGTTTAGCTATTAATTTAATCATTTAGTATGTGTTTAGGTTAGAATTGTGTAAGTTTGTTAATTATTTGTGTTTTAAGTGTTTTATGGGTCATTACTAGTCTTTGAGCTTAAATATTATATGTTTGAGGTACCTTGATATGTTCATTAGTGTTTCAAGTCAACATTGAAGAACGAAGAAGTTTCGAAGACATTCGGGCCGAAACAACGGCCCACGATCAAGGCTACGATCGTGACAAAAGCACCAGAGTTAGACCACGACCGTGGCCTACATGCCACGATCATGACAGAAGGCTTAGAAGTAGGCCATAGTTGTGGCCTACAACGGGCAGATGCGCAGCTACTTCCAAACTTCGCATTTCGAGGGATGTTTTGGAGCTTTCGGATCCCAAAAAAATCCTAGTTCAACCATAAACACAAAAGAACATAAATAAAACAACAAGAATAGAAATAAGAGGCTTTTTCATCAGCCATTTTGGAGAGAAACCCTAGAGAGAATTGTTGAGAGATTGAGAAAGAGAAGAAGAAAGAGAGAAGTGGAGAAGAAGCCCACATCGACGTACTTACTGGATTTGGAGTTTCTCGATGTCGCTGCCTCTCGTCTCCTTTTAGAATTGTATTTCCTATTATTTTCCATTTTTATTATTGTATAGAATTGGGAATAGCAGTTTAATGATAGGATTGTCAATGTAGAGATATTCTATACTCACCTTTAAGTTTTTTTTAATCTTTAATTTAATAAAATCTGTCTGTTTATGTTTATTGGATTTATTGTGATTGATTTCTGTGATTGCATAATTCGATAATAGAATGAGAGGGTGAATCGAATGAAAAAGAATTAAATCGGGCTAACGAGAATTAGGTGATTTAATAAAAATAAGAAATTAATCAAATCGGTAATTGTGTGAGAGAGATCTCATATAGGTTCCCGATAGTTTATTGGACAACTTCATATCTAATTAGGATTTTGGATAGATTGTTAATTGAGAGATTGCAATTTTACATAATCAGATTAGGGTTTATAATTTAGGGTTAATGGTTATAACTCGAGAGAGAGTAATCAACCCTAGGATCATCTAGGACCAATTATCCAATAATTCATAATCAATTAGGCTAGCATTATAAAAATTCCCCTTTCTCTCAATTGATAGTTCCTTTAGGTTGATTTTTGAGAGTGGTTGCAAATGCTACTTGCTAATATGTTCTTAATTAATTCTTAGAATTGAGTTGAAAGATTGAATTAAATTATGTCCTTAGTTTTGTTACATTTTGAATTATTGCGAATTGTTTTGGCCTTAGATTTTAGGATTAGATTATCTCTATCGACACCTTAGGTACTACGCGAACGATCCATACGCTTGTGGATTATCGAGGTTATTAGTTAGAACTTATACACATCGAAAAACCACGATCATCAACCTTCTTCAAATGTTGAGCTACCTCTATTTAATAAAATAAGTTGTGAACAATAGAATGAAACTACAGCCTTTTAAAGATGGTGGATATATCTTCCCAATAAGATCAACGGACCATCCTCGAAATGGCCAAGGTTTGATTATATAACGAAACTCAAAAGTAAGAATTCAATGAATTCTTCCATATTTTTGACACTGTTTACATCCTCTGGCATATAATATACAATCTTGCAAAATTTATGACCAATAATAACCATATCATTGTATAAGCAATCTCATCTTTATTTTGGACTAGTGTATTCTACATAACCCCTCGTGAACTCATCTCATTATTATTTATGCCTCAGGCATCCCAAGACATCTAAAGAAAGTCTATTGTTACCTTGGCAAAACAAGTCCTTCAATTAACACAAAATTGAGTGCTCGTTACTTAAATTTGAAAGGAAATTATTTGTTAGGACTTTCCAAAAAATGTTTGATCTTTATTCTCCAATCCCAGTCGACTTCTTTATCTGTTAATAAAATATTCTAAGGAAATTTCTCTTTTGTGAGTGGATGGGTTAGGCCTTAGTTGTACCATGATACACTTATGAACTAAATATTCAAACATTTTCAAACTAAATTTTATTTGTGATATCTTATTTGCCTCATAATTTTCAACTCATAGAATATACTAAAATTTTAGATCGTCAAAAAATTATAGCAATTAGATAGTGACATTATAATAGGGTGACAAGGTCAAATTCTTGCACTTATATCCCCTACCAGTTGGTGTAATGCCAATTGAGAATCTCCTTTAATAAGAACTTCTTTGGCTCCAAGATCAACTAGAAGTTCTAGTCTAATTATCAAGCCTTTATATTCTGCTTGATTATCAGTATATAAAAAGTCCATTTTAATGGAGAGAAAAGTTTTGATCTTATTTAATGTGGTTATGACTGCTCCAACAGTAGTTGACTTCTCTACTCTAAACTCTTCAAATTTCAATTACGATGGATTCTTTACAATTAAGAACTAAATGTCTAACATCCTTTTGTATTTCAATTGAGCGATGGTTTTTTAAGAAAACAGTTAGTGTTTGACCTTTTACAGACTTTTGTAGGTAATACCATCTTAAAGTTTGCAAGTTATAAGCAATTTCCTAATATTTCCTAAGATAACTAGCTTATTTAACATGTATTTCATTGAGTCAGTATGTGAAACCATATAAATTTTATTTTTTAATAGATGATGCCTTAATTTTGAACAAGCAAAGTATAAAGTCAAACATATCTTAACGATGGGTACATACTTCTTTTCTGTTGGCATAAGAATTCTACTCAAATTATAAATAGCTTATTTATGCCTGCCTCATTACTCTAAGCCAATAGGCATATCAATACTAGAGATTTGATTAGGTATTCTTTAATACTATCGAATGTCACCCAATGCGTTTCCTCTTAATAGAATTCTTCAGAATTCTTCAATCTTAATAAATATGAAAATTCTTTTGATTTCCTGCTAGATTAGCAATGAACTTTCTTACATAGTTCACCTGGCCTAGAAATCTCTAAAGCTTCATCTTATCCTAAGGTGGTTTTGCTTCAAGGATAGATCTTACTTTATTTTTATTTGAATCAATTCCTCTATTGTGAACTAAAAACCTTAAGAAGTTCCCTTCTTTTACTCTAAAAACACATTTTAAGGCAACTTCAATTTGTGGATTATCTTCTGATAAAAGGCTTCTTATAAATCCTAGATATGATTTGAACTATTTTTGTATTTCACGACAATATCATCTATGTAAACTTTGAAAGTACGCCCTATTAAATCATGAAAGATAACATTCATAGCCCTTTGATAAGTGACTTGCATTCTTTAAACCAAAAGGCATTACGACCCATTTGAATGCCACTATTGATTCAAGAAACTTGAAATTTGTTTTGGAAATATAATTTTTTTCTATAAAAAATTGATTATAACAAGAAAAACAACCCATAAAAGAAAATAAAGAATGTCTAACCGATACATCTATCAAAGAATTTGCAATCTGTATCATGGATACATCCTTGGAAGTAGTTACATTTAAATTGCTAAATTTGACAAAAATTATTATCTTTCCATTCTTTTTAACTATAGGCATAATGTTATCTAACTACTTAGTATATTTGGCTGGTCTAATAAAACCAGTCTTACATAATTTTTCATCTTCTTTATTCTTTGGCTCAACTTTTTTGGACCATCGCCTAGGAGGTTGACAGTAAGGGTATAATTCTAGTTTTATCGGAAGTATGTGTTATACAAACCTTTTACTCAATCTTGGAATTTTAGTATAGTCCCAAGTAAAACAATCTTTGAATTCTTTTAAGAGTTCCACTAATTCTAGCTTTATCTTTGAATCTAGTTTTTTACTAATAAAGACTCCACAAAATTCTCCTAAGTTGTCCAGATTTACTTTTTTTAATGATTCATGGTTCTAGTTCCTGTGATCATCAAACTTCTTAAGAGTGGATTTTAACTTTTGGACATAACTATCACTTATTTATGGTTCCTGTTCTTCTTCAAAAACCATTTATGCGTTATTACATATATTTATTTCTTCAAAATTCTCCAAGATTGGTTGCATTTGATATTTGATCTCTATGGCTACAGCTATCTCTCTTTTTTGTGAAAATTCACTCATTAGGTTCCTGTATAATGGAAAACTTCACTAACCTTGGAGTAAACACAATGGTAGTTGTTTTTACAAATCTTTCTAACTCTATTTCATTTTTTTTACCTTCATTATAATGAGTCGACTTCTGAATTTGTACTGACTTTATATGATCTTTATAGAATTTTACCTTCATTGCATCAACTTTAGTATGAAATGGTTATGAATAGGATTAAACAATTTCTACTTTATGTCTTTTTTATAAAAGTAAAAGTTGATGGAGAGATAACAGAATGTAATAATTGGAGTGGATCTAATCACACTATGACAAAACTTGGTAGCTGACATAAGTGTCAACAATAAAGAAAGCAGTTAACAAAGTCTTTCCTCCAATTGTGATATTTACAGGAAGAATTCCCTCTAGTGGTTTCACCATTGAATACAACAATAGATACTTCATTTGGAATCAAGTCTGCATCGTCTTTGTCTAAAGCTATCGCCATTTTATTTAGCATAATGTTTGCTATCGATGTATTATCGACCAAAGTTTTTGAAGTTGATCTTCTGTTGATGTCAGCCTTAATATACAGAGGTCTTATTTGTTGTGTCATAACAACAACTTGGTTTTCTAACACCAACTTTTTTAGAATTCTTGGCCCTGTTGCCAATATTGACACCCTGCATTCTATTCTCTTAAGAGGGGTTTTTGCCTTCTTTGCACAAGATTTACCAAATGAAATATGGAGTTTTATAGAAGAAATAGTATATGGTACTTGAATGTGAATTTCTCTAATCATAATAAATTTATTGGAATCCTCATCTTGGCTCTTAAAGTGATCTGACTTCTTCTAAAACATATTATCTTTTGTCCTGCTCCATGTTTCAGTAATAATTTCTACCCTTCCTTTTTGATTTTTAGGATATCTAGTATTTTCTTTAGAAAAGACAAGTTTTACATAGGATGAATTTTTTGAAGTTGGCTCCTCCAATAATATTGGCTTATTTTTCTCAATGTTGGTAGTGGAACATTATTGCTAAAGCCATCTTTTTTTAGTTCAAGTTCAGGGTACCAAATTCTTAAAGTGTCTTATTTGTTACCATTATCAAGATGGTGGCACTAGTGGTGGTACTACAAATTTAGGTTATTTGTGTTGAAAACTCAAATTTCAAGGTTTATGTTTATTTCCGATAAACTTAGGTGAATTCTACTTGGTGATTTTTTCTTGAATTTCTACCTTTTGTTGGATTCTAGGAACTCATTGTTCCCCGTTCTTAAAGTTTGTATTATAGATAGGAAAAAAACATTTGTTCCTACATTTGATAATACTGCTAATTGATTTCAATAATGTTCAATATTTTTTGACGTCTAATAATAGGTGCAAGTAAAATTCAGTGGCATTAATGGATACTATTGACAGGAACATGTCTTCATCTATCAGTATAGTTTGGTCAGCTTTAGCAAACAATATGATTCCCTTATGAATTCGATCTTACAACACATTCTTGAATTCCCAACATGAATTGGTTAAGTAGCTTCAATTATTATGATATTTGTAGTAGTCTCTACCTTTAATTTCTTTTTTGCAAGAATTATACGCTCAGGTGATAAGGTAATGAATTTCACTTTTAACAAATAATCAAAGATCTCTTTTGTTTTGGAGATGTTAAAAGTGTACTAAACTTGAGTAGATGGACCCACATTTTCCTTTTGACTTTCGGTAATTGACGCTCCAAAGAGTGTAAAACATAAGTTCCAAGGATGTTGACTTTAGTTATAGCTGAATTGTAAGAATTCATCTTAGCAACATAAGTGCCTATTGAATTCTTCTTGTGGTTTCCTTCTTCTCTGAGAAGTTCTTCATATTCAGAGAATTTTGCTACCAGTTCATAAAAATCATGAAATTTCATCCTATGTAATTTCTTCCATGATTTAATGCCTTGCCCTCTTTGAGCTAACTTCACATATTCAATTTTTAAGAGTGTAATCTGAAATCAAGTTCTCATTTTCTTAAAAGGAGTGATGAACATGTCAGCATTCTCACCACTCTTCTAAGTGACTCTTGACAACTTAGTTATACTAAGTTCAGGCTCATTCCTAAAAAATTGAATATGAAACAATATTTCCATTTCATCCTAGGAAAGAATAAAATTCCCGACAGTAAAGCATAAATAGAGAAGGTGGTCCCTATTGTCAAATTTGGGAACTACTTTAGTTTAAAGTTGTTAAAATTTTTGTGATTGGCTAATTCTCTACATTGTATGATGAACCTAGCAATGTGCTCAATAATGGAATCATAACCTTCTTTTTCGACAACCAAACCAACCAAATCACAAAGATTCACAATCCAAAAGGCAAAAGCATAAATTCAAGCCTAAAAACTAAGAAACAAAAAGGGGGCAAAGAAAGAACACACATCCACCTGCCTAAAACTCCATCCAAAGCCTTGACATAGTAGTCCATGATCTCAGTCTTTAAATTGGCTCCTTTTAGAAGCCTCTCCATAAGGACTATCCAATGAAAGTTGTGAAATTTAGTGGAAGAGAAAGATGAGGAAGTTAAGAACCTAATATTATACTAATTGGTTGTATCCTTACAGATGGAGATAGAGATATATAAGAAAAGCATGAAAATTGAGAAGGCTTGGAAATGGAGAAGTGAAAAGTTCAAACTTCAAAGACAGATGGCTTAGAAATGCAGAAGAGAATCTTTTGCTGAGTACCAACATCCAAGTTTATGCTGGCTTTGGTTATTAGCCTAATGGATAATGGCATAGGCCCTTGGTCTATGTCTGTTATCCACAATTACTTAACTAACCTTACTTCCTCCATATTTCTTTGCATTGCACTGTCGTTTAATTTCCCATTACCAACTATTAATGTTGTTGTAACTTTTCCAAAAAAAAAACTAGTAATGTTGTATTTATAATTTCCATAAATCTATAACTTGAAATATAGATTTCTTTTCCTATAACTAAATATTTATTGAATAAACATTGAGATTAAGAAATAATGTGAGAGCACATTGATAGTTCAGTTTGAGGATCAAATACTTAGATTAGATTTATTATTAATTTATTATATAATAATAGACATTGGTATTTTAATAAATATTTTTTATTTATTCTTATAGTTTTTATTCCTTATTTATTATATACCAATTTTATAGCTGTTTAATACCGATTATACCTTTAAATCTTAAACCTTTCCTTTAACCAGTTTAACGTCCAGTCCAATTTTTAAAACATTGATTCATATGTACTATATAAATTGGCTTTTGAATTTTACCTTTAAAAGGGACAAGAATTATCTGAGAGTTGGATGACCATTGATTTTGTAGGATTGTTGATTGTAGATACTTAGGTATGCTATTCTTCTTTTATAATATACCACGAAAATACTTGGATTATACATTTCTTAAGTATAAAATATTAGCATAATTTTACAATATTAATTCTTGAAAGTTCCTCAACTAATTATCAACTTTTAATGAAGGATTATTAAGTGAATATTTGATATTTGATGTGGCATTAAATTTGAAATTTTTCTTCATTTTTTCATGACAAATCTAATACACTTAAAATATTTTAGTCTTCTAGTTAAAGCAGACTGCATTTTAAAATAAATGAGTATTAAAAATCATCACTAGCCACCTTATATATGTCTTTCTTTGTTCACATTACTATGTTTATGTTGAAATTTTGATTCTATATTGTAAAACAGTTTCTAACTTTTGACACCTGCTATAAAAGATTGTTTTCCTCGACAAAGATGCTATAGCCTACAAGTTTGAAGTCCCTAAATGAAATCCAACCATGTTAAATAGAATTCGCATTTTACCTTTTCATTAAAATAGTTTATACTTTCCACAAACAAATTTAGCTTATTTTAAGATAAATTTTTGAAACGTTAGAAAATATGAGGGGTAGTGAACAAACACATGAAGAGGAATAAAAAATAGCTAACTTGCCTCATAATTTTTCATTGCATACTATAGTTGTTACAATGGCTATTAAACAGTACTAAGACCCATATGATGGTGACACGTGTTTCATTCATAATCGTTTTGTTATAATCGTTAAAGACGTAGTGGATTTTTCATCTTATTTACTAATGTTAATTCTTCGAGGTCATTTTCTTCCTCTTCTCACTCATCCACTCCATTCTTCGATGTCATTCTCCTTCTTTTTTTCATCTGTTACATACTATGGTTATTATTCATAACATCCCCTTCCCTTTCAAAAATCATCTTATCTATCAGGTTAATACCCGAAAATCTCTTTTGCAATTTGAACATTGTTTCCCACGCAACCCTTTCTTTAGTTTCTCCTTTCCATTACACCAGCACTTGTGTTACAGCACAATTATGATGTTTAATCATCCTTCTTCCCCATATTGCTTCGGGTATGTTCTCGAAGTTGATTAGTGACAATGGTAGTTGTGAATAACATGGCGTCCTCTCATAGATTAATTTCTTTGGCTGAGAAACATGGAAGGTTGGGTGAATTATGGATTCTTTACGAAGTTATAACGTGTATATCACCTTGTTGATCTTAGTTGTGATTTGATATGGAGCATAATACAATGGAGCTAGTTTTTGGTTGACTTTTCTTTTCATGGAATGCTATTTGTATGGCTGAAGCTTAAAAAAAACCTATTGTCTCATTTCAAATTCTCTCTCTGTTCTCTTTTTTTTTTTTTGCATGTTGCTTCATCCTCTATTGTGCTCTGTCCAAGTTAAATTTCACTATTAGAAATGCTGCCTCCTGATCCTATAGTGAACTTCAAAATCATACCCTATCAACTTTGGCATCCAACTATATAAGAATGGCATCAAAATCCTTTGCTCCAATAGATATTTCAAGCTCTTGTCATCCGTTAATACTCTAAAAAAATGTCCATTTAAGGAATGATGCCATTGCTTTACATCCTTGATGATGGCTAAAAACTCTTTTTCATAAGTTGAGAGACCTTAGTGTTTAGGCATCGATGCTTTGCTGAGGAAAGTTATGGGATGTCTGTCTTGTTAGAGTACTACCCCAATTCCTCTTTCACAAGCATCTACTTCCACTATAAAAGGTCGTGCAAAATCTAGTAATGTGAGGGTAGGAGTTGTTACTAGCATCTCTTTAAGCTTCTCGAATACTTAATGTTGTTCTTCTTGCCATTCCCACTTCCCAGTTACTTGTTTCTTTAACATTGTGTTAAGAGGTTTGACTATTATCTCGTTGTGCTTAATAAAGGGTTTGTAATACCTTGTCAACCCGAGAAAGCCTTTGAGCTCTTTTAATCTTTGCAATGGTGACCATTGTTAGATCATTTGAATCTTTTTAGCAACCGTAGATACCCCTTCCTCAGAGATGGAATGTCCCAAATATTCAATTTGTTTAGCCCCAAAAATACATTTGTTCCTATTGCGAAAAAAGTTATTACTGCTTTAAAAGATATAGGATCTGCCGCAAATGTTCCAGATGTTGTGCAAAATTATTGCTATAAACTAGAAGATCATAGAAGAAAACCAACAAAAATTTTTGCAAATTTGATCTAAAGTTTTCATTTGTGAGGCTTTGGAAGGTAAAGGGTGCATTTGTTGTTAGGAAATCGAGCCGGGATCAAATCCCAACTATGGTGGAATAATTATGAAACTTTTTCATATTTTGATTTCCCAAAAGATAAAATCTTTTTAATTCTATAAAATGATTAACACATAAATCATAACAAAGCAGGAATCATAATTCATACCTTATTCCAAAACTTGATCTTTGTCTTGGCGTATTTCACAAACCATTTCCAAAATTGATTCGTCTCAACCACTGTAGCCGTACAAATATCTAGCCTCTAATAGTATCCACAGAATAGGTTGAGAGAAGTCTGTAACTCTTACAGAGAGGGTTAAGCAAGAAGTACTAGCTTTATTGGTGCTTAAGCCTATTTATAATAGCTAGTAATTTAATTAAAATTAAATTCTAATTTCAATTAAAATTAAAATTAAAATTTATTTAGAATTACAAATAATTCTAATTAAAAACCAATTATGTCCAAATAAGAGCCAATATCTCATATTGATCCGTATTTATAAAATATCTCATATTTAATCATAAAATTTCTCAAACTTGATTAAATTATCTTTTCTCTCTTCAACTCATTCTTTATGAGAGACTCATTAGGTTCTCAATTACATTAGCAATGATTATAAATTATAATTATAATTCATAATTAGAATTAGATAAATTAAAAATTTTAATTTATCTTTAATTCTCTAATTAAACAATTTATAATCATAGATCAAGATTGGCATCTAACATCGCATCATGACCACCCAAATATTTAAATTATTTTGTCATTAAACTACAACCAAAGCCATTGGCTATATGGCTTAAACCAACATTTCTGAGTCAAAAAGTCATCACCAAAAACTCGAAATGTCCCTCATGCGTTTTGAATGTCGTTTTTGGGATGTCTTCTTCCCTCATCCTAATTTGATGATATCTGGATCTTAGATTTAGTTTTAGAGTACCAATTACAATCCTATAACTCCTCTGACAATTCTTCAATCAATGGGATGGGGAATTTGCTTTCTACTGTGTGTTTATTTAATTCTCTATAGTCTATGCACATCCTCCATATGTTGTCTTTCCTTTTTTAACTATAATCACCGGTGATGCATAAGGGCTAACACTTATCTGAATGAATCCTTGTTCCAACAACTCCTACAAAGACCATTCAATAGCATCCTTTTGCTCTCCTTAATACCTATAAGGTCGTATGTTTATAGTTTCTACTCCTTATTTGAGAGGAATATTGTGGTCATTAGTTCATTTTGGAGGCAATTGCCTTGGCTCCTAGAACACCTCACCAAATTTCCAAGTAGCCCCTCCAATTCACCTCTAGTATTTGTTTTATCCTCCAGCAATAGTTGTTACATGTGGAACTCAACTGGATATGTTAAACGTAACATAAACAGTGCACTCTTAGTGGAATTTGATATCAGTTTATGAAGACCCTTACCTAATATTTCTCTCGCTCCTTTTTTTGGGTTGCATGTCAACTTCACTATTCGGCCCTCCTATTGAAACTCCATGGTAAGCTTCTTGAAATTGCATGGCACGTAATCAAGTGTCAACAGCCACTGGACTCCTAGAACCATGTTACATCACCCCCTCCCTCTCCCCCTCCCCCCAAATTTGATGATAAGGACGTAGGTGGTAAATTGTAATCCTTGCAATTTCAAAGGAAAGTTCTTTCATATTTGATTATAGTTTAGTTTTAAGCCCCCTCTCACCGTGATGTTTAAATATGGTATTTCTACCACTTCTATATTTCCTTTCTTTATAAGCGTCTCTTCTAGAAAGTTACAAGTGCTTCCGCTGTCGATGAGGATATGCAAGGATTTCTTTTGGTGACTACCCATTACTGTCATCTATTTAAACTCCCCTTGGTCCGTTAGACCCCACATCACTTCCAGGGATACCTTAGGACTAACTGGTGTCCCTTCTTCCTGCTCTTTGTTGGTTTCTTCCCTTTCCGTTGTTTCTTCCTCCTCTTCCATGTACAACCGAAACTGTCTTTTCTTACATTTGTGCCCGAGAGTATACTTCTCATCACACCGAAAACACAACCCTCTTGCCCTCTTCTCATCAAATTCTCTGTTGTTCATTGCTTTTATGCCCTGCAAATTTCTATTATAGATCTATTTGATAATGTTTACTTGGTTTCTTAATGTAGGAATTAATCCTTCATCTGGATTGTTTTTAATAGGAATGATTGTTTGTTTCATACCATTCTACGTAGAAGGTGCACCTTTACCCCGACGATTTCACTCATTTTTCAAAGTACATAAGTAAGCTTGCGACTACTATTGTTTCTTGTTTCCTAGCAAGTGTGTAAGCTTGCCGGAGTGTTTGGGGATCCATCATCTTAACTGTGAGTCCAACTCTGGTTAAGACCCTTTAGGAAGTACCCTATCAAGTAAGTTTTTGGAAGTGTCAATTTGTTCGAATATTTTCAAACTGAGCATAATATTCTAGCACTGATCCTTCATGTTTTAGTTCCTTCAAGTCACCTATTGGGTCTTCAAAGATTTATTCGTAGAATTTCTGTCTTAATGTTGTTAGAAATTATTCCTATCTTAGCGCCTCTCCTCCATTTATGTTCTTGGTCATCAGTTATTACCACTCTTGCACTACTTCCAAGTGTAGCAACATCACTCGAATTTTTAGTTCCTTAGTATGTAGTCAACTGCAAAAATTGTTCGCATCGGTAGATCCAGCTCTTCACCCCTACCCATCAAACTTAGGAAAGTCTATCTTGCTAATCTCTTCGGAATTGTATAGTTCCCATTATCTCCGGAGTCTCATGTAGTAACTTATCTCTTTTTCATTTCTCACTTGTGCTTCCAGCAATTCTTTCCATGTAGTAACTTATCTCTTTTTCATTTCTCACTTGTGCTTCCAACAATTCTTCGTTCCTCCCTCTAAACAACGTACCTCAACTCCTTTTGTGTTCTCTACCGCCAAGGGTCGTCTGCTCTAATACTAGCTATTAAGATAATTTTTTGTAACTTTAGAAAAGATGATTAGAGATAGTGAACGAACACACAAAGATGAAGAGAGAATAGCTAATTTGCTTCAATTTTTTTTTTTTTGAAAGGGAAAACAAATTACAAACATAAACGCGATAGGGCAACTCCCGCTATATGCTCAAGCAGAATGCTTAGACATCCTGAGGGTGGTAAGTGGAGAACTGTGAATCCAAGACTAAATAAAGGGCCTGTATTGGCTAACCAATTCGCACACTGATTACCTTCTCTATAGGTGTATTGAAACCAAACTATCCAATCTCCGGACAAAGCCCCGTGATACCTAAAACAAGGGAATTAGTTGAAGCCTGCATCCTTGAAGAAGAAGAAAGGATGTTAATAACAATAAGTGAGTCAGATTCCAACTCAACTTTTGTCTGCTACAATTGTTGTAACGGCTATTAATCAGCCTTAGGACCCATACGATGATAACACGTGTTTCATTCATGGTTTGTCAGAAATAATAAGTGAAATATACAGAATCATGCCTAGTAGATCAAACAATCGGTTGTCCTCGTCGAATTAAGTCTGCGAATTGCATGCAGAAATGATGTTGGTTACCAAGAAACAGTATTAACGAGTTTTTGCGCGTTTGGCATGACAGATGCAAAAACAAGTTAAACCCAGGGTCTGCATAAAGATTCTTGTGTTCCATCACCAGTTGACAGCAAATACACACAGTTCCTTTATTTTACCATCCAAAAGTTCACTAAAAGACTAGGTAAAAGATGCCATGCCAAGGATCTTCACCTATTGAAACAGTTTTTTTGAGTAGCTGCGTGACAGTCATCGAAGGGACCAGTGCATGTGCAAAGTGGACGAGTCATAAGCCCTTGAGTGCTCAAGTTCCATGTATTGCCTCCTATTCTGTTGAGACAATTGTAGCTCACTGGAGAAGTGGTTGCTTAGCGGCTGTGAGATATGAGCCAATCCTAGATCAGGACGCAGATCGAGTGAACTGCTGCTAACTTCATTGCCCTTGAAACACCAAGAGGAGTTTGGATACTGATTCACTGCAGAAACATGCGGGGCTGTTGATTGAACCATTCCGGCATTGACCAAATTGTTGACCTCAAGTCCTGTTGCTCGGTTAGTAGAGCCCCATGGTTGATTTGACAGAAGAGAGAGAGCACAGGTCGAGTCAGTAACATTGACTCCTGTGAAGCATTCTCCCGAAGGGATTCCAGAACTGGAGAAGCCAGTCCCAGCTGCAGAACCCTGCAGGTAAATGCTAGTTGGAGGATTCTGGGAGCTATCCTGCCACAGTTGGGTAACGGACCTTCCCATACCAGTACCCTGACTCCCATGTACCCGTTCAGAAGATCTTGTTGTTGGCCATCCATCCCTCCCACTAAGCCTTGGGTATGCAGTGAAGTCCAGAACAATGCCTCCAACCCTATTACTGTTATCTGTCACACAAAGAACACGACATATTACGTATCACCACTATTAAGACAGCGAAGATGACTTCCACATTTCATATATTTACCAAAAACAGTAGATGAAATTCGACCAAAGCGGGATGACGACACTGATCCAGCTGGGGGCTTTCTTCGCCGTTCATTATGGCCAGCAAGGCGCCTACGGCAACTTCGTTTCCCTTGGTCAAATTCAGGAAGCTGATGAAATCTGTGAACAGAGAAACAAGTTATTGGCAGTTCCAGAAAGGCATAGCATCAGTTTCATCTATTTGAGTAGAGAAGGAAAGAAAAGAGAAAACTAGGATCTAATTACAATCATGTATGTTTTCTTCACAATGTCTATAAAATGCTATCTATAAAGTAAAAGAATTAGTGGTCCCTAAGAGTTGTCAGCATGTTGGCGTGTCTAAAATTTGCAGTGAAAAAGTTTGGCTAGTTTACAAAGCAAATACCAAGTCAAGCAGGATAGTCATTGCAAGAATAGATCAATCAATAAAACAGTTTGACATTTCAATTTTTGTGCAACCATTGTCTTCTTGTCTATTGCAGCCCTCAAACGATCATGATACATCAAATATAAACATATAAGAAATATATTACAAACTAAAACTTTGAAACTACGTCATGTTTTACTGGATCTAAACCACGAAACTAAAATTTAGAATTTTGAAACCAAGTCATGCATTACTAGATCTAAACCATAACAGGAAACAACATATTTAAATGTGCAAGGGTATCTGGTATAGTCCCAATTCTGAATGAAATGAACTGAGCTATATCCAGTCATAGAAATTAGCTTCGCCAACAAATTCATCTTTAGAAAATGGAAACAAGTTGTCAGAAGCTGAAGCATGTTTTCCCTCTACTAAGTAAGTTGAGCAAACAGAACGCAGCACTATCCTGCTTGCAAGAAACAGGCCAAAGAATGGAAACAACAAATAAAAAAAACTTTCTAACAGAAAACCTAATAGGATTACAAGAATACATTTTGATACCAATATTCGCATTGTTTATGTTTGTTTTAACATAATGATTAATCTTGTGTGGTGACAACCAATTCCTAAACAAATTTCATACAAGTTCTTAGCTGCAATGCCATCAAGTAACTGTAATTGAAGGAAGCTCATCAGTTCCATTACCAGTTTGGAAAAGCTCCAGAAAGCTGCCTACTAAAACTCAGTTTCCCTAAAATATTTTCAGACTAAGAACAGTTAATCATTCAACAGCCAATATTATAAAAGAAAAATGTCAAAACATCAAAAAATCTATTTTTTTAAAGATCCACCTTGCTCTTATAATTTGTCAAATCAATTTGTTTAATAACCAGGCCCTTCATATACCATAGCATGGCTGCACTGGAGAAACATGGCAGGAGTTGCCTCAAAAGGATTATCAAGGGCTAAAAGTGGCTACTAGTTCGCTCTCTTTACATCCATAGTGGATGTCTATCTCTAGCTTAAAGTCCAAAAGATAGCTTATTTTTTATTCACATAGGCAAAGATAGCTTATTTTTTATTCACATAGGCCACTCAAGGAAATAAGACATTGAAATCCCTAAAACACATACAACTGAGAGTGTTTGCTTAGCCAGATTGAGATCGTATAAATTTAGAAATCAATTTCAACCAATTATCCACTATAAAGGACTCCAAAGCACATTAAACTAAAAATGAAAGGATTGCAGGCTCTCCCTTCTTATGACAAAGAGAACTCGGCACAAAACGGAGATGTAGGTTTACCACTTGCTTTATGATTCAATAGGCCCAATGGAAATGGTAGAGCTACCTTCACTAAGTAAAATTTCAACACCATAAATGAACAATTCAATGATTTTAGCTTGATTTCCTTCATACTTCATCGTGAGAATTAAAATTTCAACGCCATAAATGAACAATTCAATGATTTTAGCTTGATTTCCTTCATACTTCATCGTGAGAATCAAGGTCATCTTGTAAGCATCAAGTAGAAGGTACATTATAGGCAACAAAAACCATCAAATGAAACAAATCAATTACTTTGAAACTAGCATTTGTGATATAAGCCCTTAACCTGGCTCTTGCAGGCATACATAATTAGCTAACAATCAAGAATCTCAAAGTAGCATTCCAGTAATTTTCCTACCACGAACAAATCACAGTAATACTTTACAGGGATATATCTAGCTTGGTCCAAAAGCATCTTATGATCAGATACAACCTAAACAAACTCGACACTGAGATCTCATCCATATTAAGAATAGACCAAAAGCAAGCACGACTAAAAATCATTTCTAGAAATCATGTTTTGATTCTATTTAAGGGATAAAACTACGATACCACCATTAAAGGGTGGTAAAATCATGGATAGGGAGCTCATTCAATCTCATGGTTTTGAAAAGTTCCTCGTAATTTCGTGATAATTAAACGTGACAGCACTTATTCATGCATGAAATTCCAATAGAGAACCATGTCACTCAGGTCAAAAAAAAAAAGAACTTATTTCCTTCCTTTCTTCCTTTTTTTTCCCCTTTTATTCCTTGACTATACATGTGAGAGAACATCTTTGCGGCAAACCCCTTAAGCCATATTTTGAAGCACTAGATTCGTGCATAAGAGTGAAGAACAAGGAGACACTGCAAGTTAGCACTGACATCAACATTAAGAACATAACATATTGGATTACTGCAGAAAAAGAAGAAAAGCAGACTCGTCATTGTTTTATCACACATGTAGGTCTGCCAATGGCATGGCTCGGGTAATAAAAGAAGTTGAAAAGTTCCAAAAATCCATGTTTTTTTAAACAGAAAGTACAACTACAAATATCTAGAAACAAAGTAACATGCTATAGACAAAGTTAAATAGAGGTGAAAACGAGCTCTAAACGATAGACTTGGGGATAATTAATTTGTTTTAGCACAAAACCAACTATGTCAAAGCCGTTTTCTAGTGAGCCTCCATTTAGGTACCTTTCCATTCGATAGACTTGACTTACCGCCATTACAAACCAAAAAATAACAATATAATACAAAGTCAAATAAACATCAGATGAAACATATGTATTCCTAAAACATTCCTACCCAACAAGCTACGGTAACAATCCAAAAACCAATCAGCACAAGCGACATAACAAACAATAGACTGACGACACCAAAAACAAACAAAACACACCTAATTTAAGGACACTGAAAGCTAACTAATAAACTCGTATACACAGATTACTTCAACAGCATCCATAACCAGAACTTGGAAGATTGAACAAATTGAATCAAATTCAGCTTAGTCGCATACCTCTTCCAATCTCTGTGAAAGAAACGTAAACTGAAACAATCACTAACAAAGGTAACGAGAACGCATTAGTTTACACAAAATACGTAAACCGCAGTGCTATCCCCAGTATAAAAAGCAACCTAAACTCTGCAGCTAGCGTCTAAAAATTGGAAAGAATAAAGTTACTAAAACTAGAAAACAAAACAACTAGCAAAGAATAAAACAAGTAGCAGGACTGTAGTAGTATGAAGAAGTGACCTGCTACACTGTTGACAAAATCTTTGTTCCAAGCCAGCAACAATGACTTTAGGAGACTTGGAGTGCATACCACAAACTTTGTGCCTTGAATAGTAAGCCTTCGCATCACTTAGATCCACTTTGCAGCCCTCAACTTGACACCTCGGTGGTTGCTGCTGGCTGCCCTGAAGCCTCCTAGCCGGAGCAGTACCGGACGATGTACCGGCTGCAGACTTGGCCGGAGAGCCAACACCCGCATCCTTAAAGTAGATTTTTTTACCAAATTTGAGGCCGTTCACTGACTCATTTGGTGGAGAGGGAGCATTTGAGCTGCCAGAATCTACCAAAGAGCCAGAACCCATTTCCATAAATGGTGCCTACAGTTCATTCATGGCAAGTTTTGTGTGGGTCATTCGGAGACTCTGCAAAAGCTTAGGTTTTTGCCTGCAAAAGCTTGGGCTTTTCCGACTGTGAAAGAGAAGAAGAAAAAAGAAAGTACAGATATTGGTGGAGAGAAAGAGGCGGGTTAGTATAGAGAGAAGAAACGAGTTAAAAGTAGAAAAAAGCAGACACCTGACACTGGCCCATGCCAGCGAGAGGGGGTCTACAAAAACAGACTGACAAATTAATCAGGAACCATAGTCTCTCTTTCTCTCTCTCAAAGTTAAAACAAAATACGGAGATGGAGAGAGTGAACGAGACAGAGAGTCCAGAGCTCGGAGACAGAGGTGGGGTACTATTTGGAGGAAGTTATAGGAAGAGCCTTTCTTGCCTTTAGGGGAGTCAGTGACATGGCAAAAACTACACTCAGTTCGCTCTTTTAAGCTATTTATTAAAGTGCCGAGAACAACTGTTTGACACGAGTTTGAGACGTGTCTTATGGCTGAGTTTTAAGTGGTACTAAATTTATGTTGTTTTTCCGACGGGAAGATCGTATCTGTTGTTGTACACGCCTTAGTTCATTTATATTTTAGTTAAATCAATTTAAGTAACTAGGGAGATTGCTTCTGCAAAATTTATAAAAAACAGATAGAGAAGATAAACTAAGGTTAACTATTATGGCTTAATTTGGTTTCACGCGTATGTTTTCATTATGATATTTTTATTTTGTTTCCCATCGGCAGTATCTATGCTTACACTTTTATTATTATAATATTATTACTAAATAAGACTTAATTAGTTTATGAATAAAATTATTATATTTTTATTGAAATTAAATAACTAAGAAACTTGTACAATTTAAAATTCAAATTTAGTTATGAATCACTTATTTTAATTACCTCCTGTCAGAAAAAGTGAAAATGATCCTACCAAAGAGTAATTTTATAATACCAAATATCTTTAAAACGAAGTCCTATATTTATTTGGAATTTGATTTTAAAATTTAAAAAAAATTATTCAACCAAGTAACTATTTTAAAATTAAAAATTTTAATTTAAAGTATTTTAAGTATAGAATATAGTATTGATAAATTTTATTTTTAATCTTAATTAATTATAAAATGATTTATATAATTGTATTATACTAATATTAATTTTTATTATCATTTAATATTAAATAGTTAATATTATTTATTTATTTAATAACAAATATATTATAAAAATAAACTGAAATTAAAATAAGGTTTTATGCAGAAAATCTAAACAAGAAATTTTACCAAACAAGTCTTTTTTATTGAATTTACTATTTAGAAACTAAAAAAACGAAAACAAAATAGAATGGAGAACGAATGGACCTGGCATAGTATAAGCTAAAAATATGAATATTTTTTATATTTATAGAAAAAGGTCAAAAACAACTTTATTAACAATATCATACGATAGGAATAAGATACTAAATTTTTTTAAAAGGTTCATTATTAAATTTGTGTTGAAAATTAATATATAAAATTTAAGAGTTAATTCACGTTTAAAGAAAACATTCAAATCGAGTTGTATGTAAATGCTTTTTCTGTTCCTTAACAGCTAAGTACTGGGAAATGGAAAAGCAAGTGAGTCCTGTGGCCCCTGGCAGAATGTCAAAATCATCAAATGGGTTTATTATCTTTCAAAAAAGAAGAGAGAAAAAAGCTCCTTGTGTTTGTTTCAAGTATCAGTCTTTAGAGGAAATCCAAAGTGGCGAAGGGAATCCTGATTTGGAAATCTCATGATTGGAATCTTTAAACAGTTCTCACTTCAACCCTTTTTTAACCTTTCCTCTGTCACCACTGGGGCCGGTGGGTCATACAACGAAAGTCCTATTTAAGTCACTAGGAACTAGGAACTTTTTTACTTTTTTTCCAAACTCTTAGGTGGTGCCCACTGCTTATCATAGATCAGCTGATTAATCAATCACCTTTTCCTTCATATTTTAACGAGATCTGGAATTGTATAAATTTGGTATTTAAAAGCACGATAAAATATAGGTTAAGGAAGTTTCTTTCGACAAATGTGTGTACTGCAACTTGCTGTAACATGATAAGTTATGACAATCATACGCCGTGTTAAAGGAAAAACGATCGTTTGTTTTCTCTCTTTTTATTTTTATTTTTATTTTTTATAAATGTCAAAAATAAATTTTTATAAAAAATAAAGTGAGGTAAAATAAGGATAGATTAAGATTGAGCTCCTATCTTTCCTACTCTTACCCAAGGGCAGGTCTGATAAAAATTCTTGTTTCTTAAAATATTACTCAAATTCATTCTTGTAGCATTTATCTCTTAACAATTGTTTCTTTCATACTAATTTTACCCAAATTGCTTTGTGTTATATCTTGCCTATTACTTCTAGTAACGGTGGAATTCAAAATTTGGTAGTTTTATAAGTAAGAGAGAGTGTCCTGTCATTTAGCCTAAATATTTTTTTGTTCTTTTTGTATTCTAATAAAAGTGCATAAAGAACGTGCTAAGACTGTGTATTGGAAATATGATAATTTCCAATACACATAAGTAATAGTTTATTGGAAATTATCATATTTTTAGTAAACATCTTGTCTAATAAGTGCTTTCATGTTTATTTAAATATCTCTATATTTTAGTTAACGTGATTTACTACCTCGTTTATAAGAAGGAGAAATATAATGTGATAGTATTTCCACTACATCAATGTTTGCTTTTAATAGAGCAATAACTAGAAACGATTGATAGATAATACATCAATACAATATGAATATCATAATTATGATTTCATCTTAATTTTATTTATAAAGTGTATTTATCATGTAGAATTTATCTTATAAGTTAGTTAATACATAAGATAAAGAATGCTTAATTAAATATGTTACAAATATATAACTAAATAATTGGTTATAAGGCATAAAATAATAGTAATATGATTTCCTCTTTCATTTCAATTACTACCCAAGAAACCAATTTGAAATTTTTAGATAAAACTTAATAATAAAATTAAATAATTGGTTATAAGACATAAATCAATAGTAATATGCTTTCCTCATTCATTTTAATTACTAGCCAAGAAACTAGTTTGAAGTTTTTAGATAAAACTTAATAATTCATCACATGATAGTTTGCAAACCAAGTCATTTAAAGACAAAAAATATTTATACTTCATAATCAATTAATATGATATGATAAAATTATGTTAAGTTTAATAACATCTCAAGTAATCAGTTATTATAAGCTATTAGAATAGGCTAACATTCTAACTGGGTTCAAACATTAAAATTGGTTAATGAAAAATATTTGTGCAATTCAAGTCACCATTCCTAATTAAACAAAAAATTTAATAACTAGGCCCATACAAATTATATTTCTACTTATATTATAAGCAATTTAAATTCATAATGATGAAAGACATTAACCTCCCCAATAGTTTCATGAATTCCATTAAAATCTTATCTTCTTTAAAAATCAAGTGGAAAGTTGATAGGTTTTGTGAAAAGTACAAAATAAATCCTTCTGTTAACTTTCTCCGTTAACTTTCACTAACCTGAGATTTTGGGGACATGTAACCATGCCACATAAGTAATAGGAACCCACTTTATAAGATACAAGATTACCCATGACTCAACCTAAAACCTAAAAATTCAACCTACTTTGCTCTTATCTCCTCTTTTTGGAGAGTATGGTTATAAGAGGTTTTTGTTTCTATAATTTCTAATGAAATTAATGAGCAACATACTAGCTAAATTATTGACAGTAATAAAATGAAAGATGGCACTCCTCCTTTACTGTTGTTGATAATCATCAACTCCTTTGACAAGCTTGAGTGTAAGTGGTGGTGTGATTAGTTGGTGAGTTCCATCTTAGCATGAGAGAATATAATTGATCGATTCTCTGTCATGCCTTTGATTAACTCCTTCTTTGAAATCCTCAAGTTAGAGTTGGAGGAGTTCAATTCTCTCATCTTTAAATGGATGAGAGCTTCTATAGAGGTGTAATCTAATTTACCCAAATGTTCAATACTTAATTCATCGCGCTAACCCAAAATTGTGGAATTGATAATTAATTAAGGAATCACAGTAATGAAAATCAAGTATAATGTTCTCGCTAAAATGAGAAGTAAGTTCCATATCACATCAAATTTGGACAAAGATACACTCAAAAGTTTGTCATAAGGAGATAACAATTAGGTCAAACTTTAAAGAGTTAAATATGGGGCAAATGAGTTTTTAGACAGTGAGTTGGTTTGGGAGAGCGATGGTAAAGGGGATTTTCTATTTTTGTTTTCTATTTTTTCCATCAGTGAACTCTTTAGTCTTTTATTTGACTTTGTTGCAAAAGGATGAACTTGAAGTGTTTGTGGATAAATAAGTGTGGCATTATGCTGTTAAAGATTATTAAGATGGTAGAGACCAACATTTTTTGTGCCTACAGTATCAGGAGAATATTATTAAGATGGATGCGAAAAAATTTAACTCTTGAAGGATGAGAAAAATTTAACTCTTGATCGAGTTTTAGATTTTAGTTTGGTTCATAGATTATTTAGGTACGTTAAAAAGCTTGTCCTTATTTTTTTATTTATCAGTATTAACTATCTAAAAATGTTAGGTCAATAAAAGTTAATATAATGATTTATTTTGAGCTTTTCATAAAATGTATGGACTTTCCATAAGATTCTTAAAGCATGGGGAGTTTTAGTGGAATTTATAAAACTACAAGAGTTATTGATATCTTTTACCCAATTCTTATTAAACTTTATTCAACCATTTCCAACATTTGTTGTTTTTGTTTTAGGAATCAATTTAAAAGAACAAATCATGATCAATATACAAATATGGTAACTGAAGAATAGGCATTAAATAGAGACCAATCTGATTTAGTCTAACTTGAAATCAATGGGTTCATATCAAATTGATTAGACTTTGGACTAGACTTAAGATTTTTTAAAAAAGTTTTCTTTGGGCTAAGTGTAATTCGAAGCCCAATTTTTTCTTAAACAAGATGACTTGAAGTAAGCTTAGCTCAATAGTTTGATTATTCACTACCATTACCCTTATTCAATAGTTGGAAGAGGAATTAAATCTTTTGAAATTCTCCCTATTATAGGGAGTAGTGGAAAGTTCTTAAGGCCATCTCTTCCTCTCCATGTTGCTAATCTCTTCCCCCTATCTTCTGTTTGTACTCTCTTCTATATCTCTTCCTCTTTTGTTTCACAAATTTTATTTTTTACTTTCTCCCACTAGTTTTTTGCTCTCTCAATCTCTCAATCTTTTATTTTGTCCTTTATTTATTCTATGTCTTTCTTTTTAATTTTCATGATCATCCATATGTGCTTTTTTCGTCATTCTTCATGCCATTTATTTCTCATGCTTTTGCTTCGTGCTTTTACTGTCCTCTATTTCTAATGTCTATTATCTTTAATATATGGTAGATTTGGTGATGGAGAAGGCAATATTAGAGGGCTTGATGACGGAAGTTAGAAGTTTAGATCTTTGACGGATTAAGCTAGGTATTGGGTTGGGTCAAGTAAAAAATTGGGAGGTTTAAGCTTTGGGTAGGTATAGGGCCAATCTTATGTCAAATTTGACTTAGAGTCAAGTAGTATAATGCAAGCTTGATCTAGATTCAGGTCAAGCTTGGGCTTCTTATACAGGCATCCTTATGTCCGGCCCAACTTGATTAATTGATAATCCTATCTAACAATGAATAAGATAAATAGAAATATTGGATTTAGAGAAATTGTGACAATTATTTATTAGACATCTAATCTTAAGATGACCTACATACACAAATATCAATTTAAAGTGATAAAATAGTTATTATTTGATAATATCTAATTAAATGTTTTAGTTCAAATTTAACTAGAATCATATCCTTAAAAATAGGATATGATCTCTATGTTTGTAGGATAAGTTAGAGGCATCAAATGCCTTTAAGATTTGCAAAGCATAAGTAGAGAAACAAGAGGACAGAGTGATTAAGATTATAAGATTTGATATGCCTAGAGAATATTGTAGTAGGAACATAGAGATGGACAACAAAGGGTTTATTTCCTATATTTTATTAAGATGAAGGCATTCTAATACATTATAAAATGTCATAAGCACATAATAAATTGGTGTCATAAAAAGAATAAATAGTACCCTTATGGATAAGGTGAGAAGCTACATTTTGCACATAGGAAATTCTCTTAATAAAATAAAAATTAATTATAATCATATCCGATAGAAATTAGAACTAAGTATAACCAATGATTATTTTATTATCAACACAATAAATTTAAGGGATTTAGATTTTATTATAGCTCAAATACATCAAGTATTTGAAGCTAAAAATATAAGGTTCCTTGAGTATTCCAAATTTTGTGAGTATTCATCATCAAAAGGAAACAACAAGCTCTTATGAGAGACTCTTAAACTTCAATATATTGATTGTTGGTTTCAACATAATCAAAAGACTATATAAGAACTAATTCAATTTATAATACCCTAGGAAAAACAAATTAATGATGTTACAACATAATAGGAAATGGATGTTAGAAAGTCCATAAAGATAAGGTGACCAACAATTTTTGATAATTATGTGGTGAATTTATAAGAGTAAAATATGAGTCTTTATGATGATCAAATCTCATGCAATGAATGATGTTAATTCTAATATTTGGTATGAAATGCAAAAGAAGATGAAATCCATGACTAGCAATGAACTTTAAGATCTTGTTCACTTACCAAAAGCGACCAAAACTATTGGTTGTAAATAGGTCTTTATAACAAAAAGAGACTCTTATGTTAATATAAAATGATATAAGGCTAGATTTGTAGCTAGAAGTGACAATAAGAAGAAAAGCATTAGTTATTATAAAACTTTATTTGCAATACTTATGAAGGATTTATTAAGGATAATAATATCCTTGGTGACATTTAAATTTAGAATTTCTTTAAATGAATTTTAAAAGGGATAACAAATCCTACAGTGCCAAACCTTTTGGATTATTTTTTTCATTTTAGTGTCAAACCTTTTAAAATTTTCAATTTAAAGAATAAAATTTGAAAGTTATATAATTAAGGTGAAAATATCGACTCCATTTATTTTCTACTGATGTGGCTAACATAACCATCTTCAACCTGATATCTATAAATCTATCTAGTAATATTGTAGACATATGTACTAATATAAAATTAGTCTGTTAAACATTTATTCATATTGATAATCTATAACTTATGACCCACGACCCATTTTTCTAAAATAACCCATTTATAATTTGTAAACCTAATTTCCCTGTACCAAAATAATTTGTGATGTCAAACACTTTGAAATTTTTTTCTTTTCAACTTACACTTACGAATCAAGCCTTTGCCTAGTTTATGTTGCCAACTTCTTAATGTTGCTTGCTTCATTAAATTGTCATGTCTTTATATGGTAGTTAAATTATATATGTTATTTGAATCATTAAATTGTTTTCTTCTTTAATTTATATAAATTGGTGAACTTGTTGGACTTGTCATTGGTGTAACAATTTCGCTTAATGTAATATTTGTTGGGCAATTAACAATTATCTTAAAGTCTATATTTTATTTAGTTAGAAATTCTCTAAAGAATAGTGTAAACTAATTGAGAATTTCAACTTGGATATTTGTAAACTCTTGTATTATTCTTAAGAGAAAATTTAGGAACATTAATGAACCCAGCTAGAAGCTTGGGACCAGCAATTTTATGCACAAATATGAGGGGATGTGAATATACTTTATATTAATGACACTTGAGGCTCATATTGGTGCCTGGGTTTATAATATGATCAGATACACTGACAAGCCTTTGAGGGAGATTACCAAAAGTGCATCATTCTTAAGGATAAAGGAAAAATTTAACAAGAAATTCACTACTAATATATGTAGTAAAGAGATAGAGGTAGTAGCACCTACCTAAAATAGACCTACCAAAATGGAAATTTTCTATTATATGTTGTAATATTTATAAAGATATCAAAGTGTTGATTACTTAAACGTGAGTTGAAGAGAAAAATTCATTAACATAAATTATTTTGACGAGGAAAAATTATGGTTTACAAATTAAGAAGGTCGATTTTTTTGAAAAAAAAAAGATTTATGTTTCATAGTCATAGATTATGGATATGAGTATATGAGTTAACTTTATTTTAATACACATATCTAAAATATTGCCATATGGATGTCCAAATGTTAGGTTGAAAGTTGCTTTCTTAGTTATATCAACAAAAATTAAAGAGAGACTATTTTGACCTATTTTATATAACTTTCGAAAGGTTACTTACTAAATCAAAAAACTTAAATGGGATGCCACTAAATTGAAAATTTCTAAAAAAGTTTGGCACTGTAAAATCTGTTATTCCAATGTTTAAACTACCTTTATAAATGGAGATTTTAAAATGTACTATATATGACTCAAAATGAAGGGTTTGTTTCTAATAATAAAAATCATTTTTTTGAAAGTTAAAGAACTCTATATATGGGACTAAAATAAGCCTTATGTCAGTGGTATATGAATATTCGCAATGTTATAATCATTGATAATTTTAAAGAAAATATTGTTGATCAATAAATGTATCTCAAGTTAGTGGAAGCTTATAGTTGTTTTTGTTCTTATATGTAGATGATATACTATTCATAACCAATGAATTGATTTTGTTGCATAAAATAAAGATTTGTCTGAGAAATGAAAAATGTATGTGAAGCCTGTTATGTCATTGAAATAAAGATCCATGGAGATAGATTCAAAAGAACCTTTAGGATTATCTTACAAAGCCTACGTTGAAAAAAGTCTTAAAGAGGTTCATGATGAGCTCATGTTCATTATTTGTAGCACCAATTGTTAAAGGTACATGTTCGATTTGGATTAGAGCCTAAACAATAAGTTAGAACAATAAGCAACGAAGAACATACCATATCTATATGTAATTGGTAGCTTAATGAGTGCACATGTTTATACTAGACCTGATATTACATATGTAGAAGGAATATTCGGAAGATAATAGTAACTAATGGCATGAGCATTAGACAATCACTAAGAAGGTCATAAGGCATCTGTAAGGAACCAGTAACTATCTGAACACATATAGGCTCTTCAATAACTTCTGGATGATAAGCTATTTAAACTCATATTTTACAGGATGCAAAGACAATAAAAAAGTACATATATGGATACAATGCTGTACTTGTTAGAGATGTAATCTCATGTAGAAGCACTAACTAGATTACCATTACGTCACCATTATGGAAACAAAGTTTATAGCATGATATGAAGCTACAATACAGATGTTATGGTTAGGGAATTTTATCTTATATTTAGGGTTTATAGACAATATTGTATGACTGCACTGTTATTCACAAAGAATAGTAAAAGTAGAAGTTGAAACAAGTATATCACTATATATAAAGTATTTGATTGTCAGATATCATATTAAAACGAAGACAATGTCTATCAAACATATCAGTTCTGAGCTCATGATAGTTAATCATATCACCAAAGGTTTGTCGCATATTCATATAAAGATCATACAACGTGTATGTGATTATTTAGTTGATTATGATTTCATATTTAGACTTTTAACTTTATTATAGTAGAGAGAATAAAGTTTGTACACATAATTTATTATTAATATTTTATCTAATTTGATGGACCTTAAATTGAACACAAGTTATTATTTTGATTTATAAAGCCAAACTCCTCAAACTCTTTTTTATTTTAATTGATATTGTAATGTATACAGGGAAATATTCACTTTTACATCTATAATTGATAATAATGAAAGTTTGATTAGAATAATTTTCAATCTTTACATTTATTTATGTCTTATTGTATCATAAACGGTACATGATGGTGTGAGAGTGTTAATATCTTATTCCTAAGGTGTCCCACGTAAACACATATCAGGTTATATAGATTAAGTAGTAATTATATTTATATAATAGTAACTAATTACGTGTTTTAGTTTAAATTTAAGTTAAACTATGTTCTTGATAACAATATATGATAAGAATAAAAAAATAATGGATTTCAAGAGTTCTTATTATTAGTTTATTCAGATTTTGTTTCGGAGATATGTTATTTATCACTAGAATTAGTTACTATTATTTAGAATTAATCTTTAGTAATTATGTTAAAAATTTTAAAATCGTCTATTTTAAAGATATTTTAAATTTTATATATTTATTAAATAATTATAAATTATAAAATATTTTAATTTTTGAAAATTAATTTAAAATTTTAAAATATAAAATAAATTTTATTAATTAAATTTTATTAATCATAATTCTTACTAATAATTAATGTTAAATAGTATATATTAGTTAATGATAAAACCATATTAAAAGGAAAAATTTTTAAAAAATTATAACTAATTTTTACAATTCTTCGTAAGTTATAAAAAGATTGGAAGAAACCAAAATAAAAAAATCAAAATATAATCAAATATTTTTATGAGATTCAAAATAAAATAAATTACCTTAAAATGAAAGAATTCCTTAGCTTTCAATTCTTAATTATTTTATGTTTAAGATCCAGCTTAACATTATATAGTAAAATTCTACATAAAAATTATAAATAATATATCACATTGCTTATTCGTTTAAGAATACTAAAAAACTCAAAATAGCCGGTAACTTATTTTTAATAATTCAATTGAATCCTTAAACTCTATCTGCTATTTAAGTTTTTCAAAAATTTGCTAGAAAAGATGCTTAAATGTGTAAATAATATCAAAGTTTTTTTTATGAAATATAAGTCTTAAAATTGAAAAAACGACCTGATTTTGATCGTAATTCGTAAAGTGATTTTTGTGAAAAAAAAGAAAAGGATGTAAAAATTTAACCTATCTAGAAATGATAAATGCAGGGATAAGTCTAACATTTATTTAACACTGAATTAAAAGTAAATAATACCGCGACAGTTGAGACTGGAGACTGAACCCACTTAAAAAACATTGTGCATGAAGGGCATTATCGTTCATTCACACATATAGAAGTGACAGGCTTGATAATCAGTTCAGAATGGCACATTCAAATCCCTGTTCATCTGAACTTTGATATAAAGAAAGCTGTAAGATATGACCTTTTGGAACTAGCGGCAGTGTTGGCCGATGTGACGCATAATGATTAGGTTTATTTACTCTTAGTTTTCCCGGTGGAATGCGCGGGATTAGAGCATTTTGTACCGATTATAATATTTTTATTTATATATTTATTTACTCTATTTTAATTTTGTTTTATTAAATTATATATATATATATATATAATATAATAGAATTAAAATAGAATAAATAAAATAGATAATTTGACGGGAGATATGCAGCCCGTCACCAGTCACCTCTCTGAATTTTGTTGGTTTCTTTCCATTTTCAGGGTAAGGACAGTCACTGGCTTTCACTTTTCACTGTTAGAAAAAGTAGCGGCTAATTCAGTTGCTAGACTAGTGACCTATAAAAGTACTAATTCAGTTGCCAGACTAGTGACCTAAATAAGGGTTCTACATCTACAGTCCACCAAGCAGGTTAGGCTTCGGTTATAGTTGTTAGATTCGGTAAACATTAGTTGCCACCTGGGTTAGATTTTGTCTTTTTCTTTTATTGATCTCACCACCATCGCCACCACCAATCTTTCTTTAGTTTCAAAACTTTATCCTCTTCGTTATAGTTTTCTTAGGTTAACTATTGATGATTCTCTTATGACCTGTGTTATTCAACTAATAGAATAGGTAAAGAATAGAATAATTTTTTTTATGAATAAAAAAATAAAGAATATAATAAATTGAGTATTACTTTATTTAATTCAAAGAATAAAAGAGATAAAAAATTTCTATGTCAATATTTGATTTGAAAATATAAATTTGAAATGACAAAGGAATAATCTACAAAAAGACTAAAATATCTTTATTATTATTATTATTATTATTATTATTATTATTATAAAATTTTTTTTTTCTTCTTCTTATTATTATTATTAATTTTTATATTATTATTAATTTTCTTCTTTTTTTATTCATTATTATTACTATTATCATCGTTGTTATCATCATCATCATTATTATTATTATTATTATTATTATTATTATTATACAAAATTAATTTTCTTATTATTATTTTTATTAT
>JANZXP010000004.1:25733918-25766759 GCA_027576715.1 Erythroxylum flavicans | reverse complement strand
TAGTATCTAAATAATCCCTAGTTATAGGATTAATAAGATAGGACATTATTAATCCAGATAGACTAGCACATATTATAATCCTTGATTTGGTCAAGCAATGGATCTCATAAACTGTAAGCATTAGATGTTTAGAGTTAATATGTGGATACTTACTAAGGGTAGTAAGTACATCGAATGACCCGCAATGAGATTATCATATGGATGATCTATCAAATGTCAATGATTAATCTCATTATAGCAATGGTACAAATATTCTTAGACTTGAGGTACTCAAGGATATCTTAGATATAAATCCTGTACTTTGACATCATTCCTTATTACCTTAAGACGAGGTCACTCTTACGATGGTGATTGGGTATAACTATTTGTATTCACCACTCCTGATAGAAGGAGATGATACCCACGACCTTTTGTCAGGGTCATTACTCGGGAGTCTTTGGCCAGAGCAATTATATGTCATAAAGAGAGTCTTTAATGACACTTAGAGTAATGAGATCCCAGGACAAGAACTAACATCACTTGGACTAAATGTGACGTAGTCAGTCTAGTGGGGGTTGATACATAGCCCATACTTTGAACCCAGTAGGGTATAGTATGGTGAAAGGACAAATAGCATGGTAATTTTCTATAGAAAGGTTCATAAGTTGGATAATTAACTATCAAAGAGTTTGCGTGTTAATCCACTTATATTATGGTAAATAGGCATCATGAAACCCTTCATGATGTGCTTGAATTAAGAGTTAATTCAAGTGCCTAAAATAACCAGGAACCTAAAGGTCACACGTATAAAAAATCGGATGAAAAACAAGTATGTATGGTCTATTTTAAGCAGGCCACGATAGTGGCTGAAGGCCAGATATGCCACGATCGTGGAAAACAAGGCCACGATCGTGATAAAAGGCACGAAATGGTATATAAGTGAGTTCTTCACTTACGTACACGAGCTTCCTTCACTTCTTACACACTCAAGTGATAGAGAAAAGGCTTTAGAAGAGTTCTAGAGTAAGAGTGAGGTGTTTTAAGTCTTGTTCTTGCAATTCATGCAATTGTTGCATGAATCAAAGTGCATGTAATAAGATTCTTGACCTATCTTCCATCATCTTGAGCATCTATTAGAACTCATCTAGTTTGGTGCTCAAATAACCCTTTTACATTCTTTCTTCTTCCATCTTTGTGTGTTCTTGGAGATCAAGGGTTTGGTATTTGCAATAACCCAAAAAAGGAGAAGAAACAAGAAAGGAGGAGATATACAAGGTAAAAAAGTTTACATTTCATGTTCTTTTAT
This sequence comes from Erythroxylum flavicans, assembly GCA_027576715.1. Classification (NCBI taxonomy): domain Eukaryota; kingdom Viridiplantae; phylum Streptophyta; class Magnoliopsida; order Malpighiales; family Erythroxylaceae; genus Erythroxylum; species Erythroxylum flavicans. The sequence goes on along the minus strand of JANZXP010000004.1, from coordinate 25,765,474 downwards.
ACATATCTTTGCACGCATATTAGATCTTGTGTTTTCCGGGTTGTCATGATGTCGGAATCTTGATTCCAACACTTCCGCTGCATCCGCATGTATGTGATGCATGCAACCATGGCAAACTCTACATAATAATCTCTAATAAAATATCTTTGGGAATATCAAGTCAATTTATCACTTATATAATTGTCATAATAAATATTTCTATAGACACACAAATAATTTTTAATATGAAATTCTCATAGAACAATATTTTATTGAATTTATTCTTTAATAAACACTAACATGTTTATTTAATGATCTTCATATTTTACTTATAAGATCTACTACTTTTTTTTCATAAGAAAGAACCATAGCATTTATTAGTCTTTTCACTTTTTTAATGTATAATCTCAATCAGATCAACTTAGCAATAACACATTAATGCAATATAAGTCTTATAATATGATCTCATAATAATTTATTTGTTATTTATTTATCTCATATACTTTATTTTATAAGTTAGTAAACTAATAAAAATGAATAAAATAAAATATATTTAATTAATAAATATTAAAATACATCAATAATAAGGTTTAATATGAACTTGGAATTTGAATGGGTAGAATGGTAAACATTTTTAACTATGATTTACAAATTTGTAGTGACTTCATTTAGAAAGGTTCACTTATAATTTAAATGGCATCTATTTTTTTCCTTAACTTTTAAATGAAAACAATTTCATGGTATATGTATGTACTCCCCAAATCCCTTTTAAAAAGATGACCTTATTCTCGAGTGGATCTCGGTAATATTGCTCACTATTGTTTTAATGTTTTGTTGTTGTGGTTTGGACCTTTTATTAATAGTCACCATATTTATATAATAATTTAAAAAACGTGGTGGTAAATGAAAACCTATATTTCACATAACATTTTGAAAGCATAAACAAAGAATAAGGTCTAATTTTAGGGTATATGCCATCACAATAATAATAAATGGTTATTTAGTCATAACTTTAGTCCCATATTTAGTGTATGTTATTTGTTTATTTTAGTATTTTTATTGATTTTGGTCCTTAAGTTGTTCATATTTTGTTTCCAGGTTTAACATACTCAATTATAGCAAAAGGAACGAATTCAAACATGTTAGGACCAATTTAGAGCTGTTTTGATTGAGTTATAGAGTGCAAGACAGTGTACATGGTCATGTAAGAGAGATTAGAGGTGTTTTGAGTATTTCTTGAAGTACAAGCTTGTGTAGGTTAGCAAAGTGCTTATGTTGAATTATGAGAAGGCTTGTGTGTATGCAAGTTTGTGTCTATACATGATTATTGATGTTACACGTTTGTTTCTATACCCATGTTAGCTCTATAATACCTTACATGTCGATACATGATTATTGTCTGCAAATGTTTTTTTCTATACATTTTAGAGTTCTCTTATTAAGCCACTTTCCCAGAAGTAGCATGATCATCATATGGTAATATGGTATAAGATACTTAAACAATTGGCTTAGTGCAAGTGAGCGATTATTATTTATGACTTACAACCAATCAGTTGGTTATAGTTTAGTGATATAATTATTTAAAGGCATTCTTTACCCTATATATATTTAAACATATATCATAAATTCTATGGGATACGTATAAATAAAAAATAAAATTATGATGTAATCATAATTATGAGATTTATATGACATTTATCTATTTTCCTTAAATAGTTCGTAATTATTGTTCTATTGAGACTGGATATTAATATAGCGTAAAAAGAATAGAACATATTATGTTTCTTATTTATGAAGGAAATATTCGATCATATATTATGATTCTTATTTATGAAGAAAATAGTCGATCTCATAGACTAAAGTATGAAGATATTTAAACAAATATTGGGTGATTGTTAAAGAATAAGTCCATTTAATTGACCCTATATGAGAAATCCATTTGGAGCATTACTTATATGTCCATAAAAATTCTTATTATGATGATTGTATAAGTTATTATTTGACTTAAGATCTCTAAAGTTATTTATGTAGGGATTGTTATATTTTGATACTATTTATTTCCTGTGCTAGTTAAGAGTAGCTCAGTCGATAGTTATTGGATATAGCATAAACTATATTGAGGTAGTTGAGTGACCAATATAAGATTCATCACTCTAAAAAAAATTAGGAAGAATGTTTTTTTGTTTTCGATTAGAATTGATTCGCAAATCATTGTCCAATGTGGAATGAAACTTCGTAAAATAATTTACAAAAGTCATTAATTGAATCAATTGCTAATGGTGTAGAACTAATATAATTAGACTCAATTAGAGTAGACATCGATTTTATGCTATATGTCTAATCGAAATATTGTATGATAAAATGATTGAATTATACAAACAAAATCATGCACAGAAGGGTGAGTGAAAACTACTTTGACATTCATGAATATTTGGGTGGTCATAATGTTGATTTACGGATATCAATTGTTTAATTAAATAATTAAAGATAAATTAAAGGAGTTCAATTTATCTAATCCTAAATATGATTTCAGGTTATAATTTATATCTATTGCTAACATATTTGAGAATCTAATAGATCTCACACAAATAATGAGTTAAAGAAAGCAAAAATACTTTAATAAAGTTAGACTTAATCGGAAAGTTTGAGATACTTTATGATTAAATATGAGATATTTGATAAATAAGGACTAATATAAGATATTGGATCTCTTTTGGGTCCAATTGGTATTTATTATGAATTAATTGCAATTATAATTAAAACTTTTAATTAAAATTAGAACTTAATTTCAATTCAATTACTAAAATGTCCAAAACTAATTATAAATAGGCTTAGACTCTAAGGTAGCTAGCACTCGTTGCCTAACCTTCTTTGCAATAATTGTAGAGTTCTCTCAATATTTTCTGTAGATACTATTAAAGGTTGAACACTTATGCAGCTATAGTAGTTGAGACGAGTCAATTTTAAAAAGAGTTTGAGGAAAATGATAAGAAAAAGATAAAGCTTCATAATAAGGTATAAATTAAAATTTATCCTTTATTATGATTTATGAGTTAATAATTTTATATAATTTAAGTGATCTTGGCTTTTTCATGATTATTCCGTTGCGTGTTAGATTAGATCTCGTCCTAATTTTCCAACACTTACCACAATTGCAAGATCTTTGTTGATGATGCTCGAAAAGTGACAAACTTGACAAATGCCCCCTCCCCCTGAAATGGTAGCCATGCCCAGACGAAGTTGCATTTTCTTCAAGTCACACTAAGGAGAAACTCAAGTACCAAGTCGTTTAACCTCTTAAAAAATGTGTCCTTCGAGCTTAGACCCAAAGAGTTCTTAAAACTAAAATTTATCATCTTACCTTTCCCTGACCTTTAGGAGTTTAAGCTATAAGAAGCTTCGTAATTCATTAATCACAATGCAAATTCATATGCGTTGAAAATTTATCAAATATATAAATAAAACATACAATTTATCACTTAAATATAACTAAATTGTATGCATAAAATATATATTTTTATTTGATTCTAGTTATTTATATAATAATTCTAATTTCAAATAACATTTCTAACTTTAGAAAAAATTAAAATTATAACAACCCCTTGATTTATAAATTGAAAAATTAATTTGATTTATTTTTGAAATTCAGCTGAAAATTATTTCTAGTTATTTTAACTCCTTTAATAAAATTTAACTAAAAATAATTTCTAGTAAATTACTCTTCTTGTTTATTATAATTTAAAAAAAATTACTTCTTAAAAATTTAACAAGTAATATAATATAATGTAATTAGAAATAAGTTTTTCTTAATTATAAAGCTATTTTAACATAAAAGCAAATTAATTTTAGAATTATATAAAAACTTTTAAATTTAATTAAGAAAGTCCTTTCACATTATTTATTTAGATAATAGTTTATTAATTAATTAGAAAGTCATTCTTTATAAATTAATAAATTATTTTCTAAAATATTAAAGAAAGATAATTTTTATTAAATAATAAATGAAAATATTTTTAAAAATTAATCAAGAAAATATTTTATAATAAATTATGGAACTTATTATTCATATTAATAAATAAATAAATTTAAGAAAAATAGGATAATACCTTTAAATAAATGATAAACTTAACTTTTCTTTTAAGAATTTAAACATGAATTAACTAAAACAGAAGTTGAATACAAATGAAAAACCAAGCTATAAGGAATAGCCTATTTCTACAAATAACAAAAGTAAAAATATTATTTTACATGTAGAGAGACCTATAAGGATAATACAAGAATGCATCCACAAGAAGCTCACGGAGTAGAGAAATTATTCATAACCATTGGTCATCAAAAGGCTTATAGAACAAACTAAAATAATTTTAAGCAAGACTAGAGCATCAGCTAGTGAGAAGATTGAAAAGAGTAGTATCAGTCATAGTAGTCGTAACAGTAGTAGCGGTAATAGTGGTTGTAGTGGTGGTGGTTATAGTAGTAGTCGTGGTAATGATAGTGCTTGTAGTAATAGTAGTAGTCGTAGCAAAATATTTTTATTACGTTATAGTACAAGGATGTTACTTGGTGGCATATGAAAATAAAGATTCCATAACATTTGAGAAGATCGTTAATATGATAAGAAAATTTAGATCAACTTTTTATAAGGCCCTTGATTATGCTACAAACTACTATTGGGGAAAATTGCAAATATGATTTAATAATTTTATTATTAGTTTACCAACTTAAGAAATTTATTATGCTTCTAACACGGGGGGTTAATGACTATGTTTCTCAATACACGCCTGACCATACAATACAATCGTGTTAGTGGTCGTGTTGGGCTCTAATAGATGGGACTAAGTGACTTAACACATATTATGTAAATTTCATGAAATTCATGTTGAAATTAACCTAATTTCATAGAATTTGTGGAATTAAGTTTATTATCTATATAAACTTAGTAAATATTTGAAAATTAAATATTTTAGAAATTATTGAAAATATTTTACAATTTTTTAAAATTGATGATCAAATAATACAATTAGGAGTACATTTGAGATACCATAACCTTCAATTTCATTTAAGTTTACGAATCCAAGTTTCATAGATTGTTTATCATAAGTTTTAATGAAATTTTTATTTTTTTATGAATCTAAAGACATAATCGACGTGTTTCACTAATTTAAATTCAAATTGCAACTAACTTATGATTTAAGATAACTATCTAGAAGTATTCTATAAGAATTTCGTCCCTTTTTTGCAAATTTGTACATGGTTATAAACACCATCATATTCGTGGTCTTGTTATTCTCTAAACCAGGTAGAGATTATACACAGGCATAAACATCCATACAGGAACACAATCAACTTATCGTATAATATATAAGAACACGGTCATGTTCCTATACAGAAGTTTGTATTTAAAAATGATACTAGTTATAAAATTAAACATAAGAATGAATTACTTTACATAATAACATGTTCAATTACATCAAATTCACTGTTAAATTATGTAATTTAAGACAAATCATGGTATTATATGTACAATATATGAAAATTTTAGTCAAATTCGCATTCCTTATTAAAGGAAAATGGGAAATTTAGATATAGCTCAAAAATTTTCATAATTGTATTGAACTGATGACTAACTAATGCAAATGGAATTTTGTATAAGGTTTTATAAGAATGAAATTTCATTGATTGTCATTAATCCAAGGTTCTGTTTTGCTATTATTGGTTCATTTAATGAATTGAAAATAATTAAAACATTAGTTTATGGAAATATAAATTGAATTAAATTATTTAATAGTTATATGTAATATTCCATCCTCTTTGGATCACATATATGAAATATGGGTTATTCCTATTTAGAACATATAGGACTATATTTCAGTGTCTAGCACCTTTAGTATCATTTCTTTGTAATCGATTTATGCATATATTAATAGTTTTTACTTAATGTATTATGTGTAATGGGAGATGTTTCAAATTATCCATGGTATTAGTTATTAAATCAAAAAATGAATGTACGTATTAGTTTGTTGACACTAATTTCTTTATTATGAAGGTTTTTTTAATATAAATTGAACTATTTCCATATATAGTTTTTGGCTCTTGCTTAAAGAATTGTAAACTTCAAATTTGTTGTTTGTTTGGTTGAATTTATAGTTTCTTAAAGAATTGTAAACTTCAAATTTTTTCTTTTTTAGTACAATTAGTAGTTTTTAAAAATTGTAAACCTTGAATGAATTTGTTAGGTCCAAATTATCCTAAATATGAAATTTCTGTAGTTTACTATTGCTATCCAATTTGTTTAATTTCATAATGATGATTTATTTTATTTTATTTTATTTTACAATAGACCTATGGAACTTGAGTTTGGACTTGTCCTTCCAACTTGTAAAAAATAAGATAATTTATGTTCTTTACTCTTAACCATATGGTGGAGCTATAACTTTAGATCTTCCTGTATGGCGCATTAGCTTTATTGATCATACATAATGACATGACTTGTCCACCATTTTGGAACTCATGATAATAACTAGCTCTATATGTTGCTTAAATAATACTATATCTCACAATCTAAAATCCTTTCAAAATGATGATGGTCTAGTTGCTTTAATAGCTTGCCTTAAATTTACTTTTCCTAGTAATTTATTGAAGAAGCTATTGCATGTTTACCAACCATATATGGACTAAGCTCCAATTAAAGTTATTAACAAAGTTTTAATATTATTTTTATTGATGGATATAATACATAATAGAATTATTATTTTATTTGTATGATGATCAATTTTGATGCTTGGATATTATATCATAATATATCATGTACAACACTATGACATGGTATTCTTGCATTATTTTTTATCACCTCACTAAAATAAACATGTGATTAAGGGTTGATGCATGACATTTTTCTGTTGTTAAAAAGGAAAATAAAATTCTAGTTAGTCTTAAAAATGCATGTTAATTAGAGACTTCGTAAAGAACCCAAACTACTTAAGTTAAAGGTAAATATAAATTGATCTAATTAATTACGCAATAATTTGTTTTGTATCTTGAATTGCCAAATTCTTTATCATGAAATATTTTGGCATCACTATATGATTTCATGTCATTGCTGTTAATTTAAGCATAAATAATATGTCCATCATAGGGTGGGTTATCTAGAAAGGATAAAAGATGTTTCCTGACTGAGGATGATATGAAAGTAAAGAAACAAAAGGTCAAAGTTATCATCATTAGTGATGAAGAGGATAAAGCATAACTAAATAAAGGATAAAAGATGTTCCCTGACTGAGGATGATATGAAAGTAAAGAAACAAAAGGCCAAAGTTATCATCATTAGTGATGAAGAGGATAGTGCATAACTAAATAAGGATGATGAAATAAGGAAACTATGGAATTGAAAGTTTAGTGATCAATCATTTAGGGTTATGTAGGCAAGTATGGATGTGTTTTTTTATTTAAATTTTATACCTTGCTTCCATATTTCAATAATTGAATGTTTTGTGAGTGAAAATGGGCATTTGGTTTTCATTTATGTATTATTTGTCTTTAAGAATTACTTTTGTATAAGAGGTTAGATTATTTTCATTAGTATCCATAACTTATTAGATTATATGGAAATTTTAAGATTGAAAACAGATTAACCATGTTTGGTCATGCCTTTACATATTATATTTTGTTGTTATGAAAAATGGATTAGGAACATTTAATCTTTATAAATGTATAATGTAGGATATTCACATCTAATACAGATTTTGTAGAGATATGGCATTGAATTTATGAAGTTCTAATAGTTTCTATATTGAGGCATGATATTCGTTGTATTCAATCATAGGATTCTTATATTAAAGCATAGATATAACTTATCTGTTATAAGTGATGGTATTTTTTTTTGTAAATAATCATTGTATTGAAAGTATAAGGTTCTGGTATTGGCATAATATTATTTATACCCAATCATGGTATTTTAAATATTAAAGTAATGTATTAATTATCTATTATGAGTGACGATATTTTTATGGCACACGAGTGTATGATTGCTTATGTTTCCTAGTACACAGCTGACAATACAGTCATGTTACTGGCTGTGTTAGGTTGTGGAATATGGTCTAAAACATGAGCGTGTTTATATCTGTGTTAATATGATTATCAAGTTAGTATTATAATTATGGTCGTGTTAATAACTGTTTTCATTTGGTAGTATTATTTATTGATATGTTAATAGTTAAAACTTGACATATTACGTAAATTTCATTAAATTCATGCTATAAATTGACCTAATTTCGTAGAACTACGTTGTTGTTCAAAACATATGTTAGGGAACTAAGATTCTAGTTGGCACTACATAGGCACTAATGAGACTTCACAAAGAAAGTGAACTACTAAAGTCATAAATAAATTGTTTTAAACCTAAATACTTACACACATACATTTTTATTTGCAATTGCAAAATTTATGTATGTATGTGATTATATGTACTAATCCTCATATTTAGCATCTAATCACATATATAAAGTCAAAATATTTACATGTAGTTACTACTTCCCATTATTGATTAAATTTTACAAAAATATTAAAGAGATCTTATGGTATTTTAGGCATTAAGGCATAATATTTTTTATGAATAGCCATCATATTGTTTGTAAAACCTATGGTATTTTTACACTACTTTGTGGTATTGACATACTAAATTTAATTTTGCAGTGATTTTTAATAGTTTAATATTATTTGTGCGTAAAGGTTTAGTATATATTGTGCTTAGGTCTCGTAGAAGTTATATGGAGTTGTGGCACAAGTTATATAGTCATTGTACTAATTGTAATAGTATATGATGTTCATATATTAGAGATAAGTTCTAACTTATTTCTAAGGAGTGGTATTGTTTGCAATGAGTCATGGTATTGATAATGAAGAGTTATGGTATTGTTTATATTCTTTTACGATGTTCATATACTAAAACTTGAAAGAAAAACATTTTCTTTTTATGGATTTTATTTTCCCTCCTTTATCCATACAAAATATTTGATGAATTGCCTTTTCCCTCTAGGATAGCTTAGTGTTCTATTTTACTGATATCTTGTGTTTTAGCTTTCTTATCTCTTACACTCTTAAGTTTTCTTTTGGAGAAAGAAAATGTTAATTACTTAATAAATAAGGAAAGTATTACAAGCAAAGCAGTAACTTAAGGGTATACCCTTTACAATCCTAATATTTATATGCAAGGAGTATAGACTACTAGAGAGTAAGCATTACATTAAAAGTTCAGAGGATTAGATGTTCAGTTGTTTAGAGAAGATAGGATGTTTGCATTGCAATTCTGATTGAGACTTTTTAATAACACTAGCTCCCTGATTTCATTGATGATCTCTAATTTCAGGGAATCCATTAATGAGATTTTGTTTGCAAAGCATATGAAATTCCTTTCTTTCCATAATGTATAAACACAAAGCCCCAAAACTAGGATGTGTATCAACTTATCAAATTTCGAGTAAGCTATCTGATTAGACAATCTTTGTGTAATATCTATGAAGGAGTTCCCTGGATCTAACCATAGATAACTCCTAGTGATATTCCTATATCCTATTATTGAATGGACATGTAAAGAGAATGTGATCTCTTGTTTCCTCATGCAGTCGACACATTGGACAAGTTTTATCAACTTGTAGGTAAGACATTCTATTTGTGGTTTTGAGCTTATTTTTTATTGCTAGCCACAGTATAAAGGATACTCTAGAAGTTAAGGCCTTGCTCCAAACAATCTTATGCCAATCTACCTTGAAACTTCTTCTTCTTATCAAGTCTTTAATGGTTTTTTTAATAAGTTTATGGATAGGTTTATCTTTCTAGTAGAAAGTGTCTATAGAGTTTGGGTTAGGGTGTATGTAGGTTGAAAATGCCTTAATCTATGGGGAAACTACTAGGAATTCTTATTGATCATTAAGCTGAGTCTAATGTAGAGTGATGAAAATATTAAAATCCTTAAGGTGTGAAGAGATTTTAGGACTTATCCCTGTCCCAACTAGTTATCAAACCATGGTGATACTAGCCTGCCATTCCTAATTCTACATAAAACATTAGCTTGTACATATCTCTAAACTTCAGTAGCTGGTTTAGGAAATGTGAGTGTGAGGTACCTTTGTTGATTCTCTATATGGATCTACCTTTGAGCAAGTAGGAGTGCAACCATTTAATCCATAGTGGGTTTTTTCCTATCAATATCCACCAGAATCTGTTAAGGTGATAGAATAGATTTTGTTATGGTTTTTCCTTGCAAGAATAGAATTGAAAAAGAAACTTATGCAATTATCGTCATCCTTAAGCCAACTCATTTTATCCCTTTGTTGTGGTAGAGAATTGTGATTTTTAACAGCCTATATGAAATCCAAAAGAGTTAGTTTCTCTTTATCCAATAGAAGTTGACCATTAGGATTATAAGCAATCTTGGATTAGATGTCTTCAAGTTCCAGTTTGGTGGAATTTATTGTAGATCTAGTGGAATCTTTCAAGAAGTTTAACACTTTGAACTCATTCTTGACAATTTTTAGTTTTTGAACATAACTGAACTGCTTGGTCCCCTCACAATTTCATTAACAAGATAATTATTGAACTTGAAGGGGTAATGTTTAACAATTTTTTGGAACAAGTTCTCTATTATAATTGGAGTATGATATAAGAAAAGTAGGTTTTTGAACCTAACAATCTTGTTGGGAAATTGATCTAGCCAAATGTTATTGACTAATGCATGATCCAACTTCTTCCTAATCTACCAATATGATCTTTAAGCAAAGTAAATTTGAGATTTGTTGCCCCTAACTCTTCCACACATTCTTTAAAGTCTACCAAGAAATTCCTTAAATTGTAATGTCCCTAAGCTTCTAAAAGTTATAGGGTTGAGTTAAAATCTCTACAGATTATCAATGGTTTAGAGATGTTACTGATAATTTTGAGATTATTTCATAAACTCCTTCTTTGAAATCCTAAATTGCTCACATATATAAAGGAGATGTTCATATCAGTATTCTCCTGCAAAAAGAAGATATTAAGGTGCATTACTTGATCGTTAGGATCCAGTAGGTCCACTTTAATCTCATCATTTTTGTAGCAAATGATGATACTAACAAAAACAAGATGATTATGATTGGTGAGCATTTTCCATTGAGAACCCAAAATGCTTAACTTGTCAAGATTTTCTAATCTTATTTTGGTTTCGAGTAAGGCTATAATGAGAGGCTTCTCTCATCATGAAAAAGTCCCTTAATGCTGATAGCTTGGAGAGACAGTTTATTCCTCTTACATTCCAAGTTACAATTGACATATAAAAGAGATTGTCCTTCGGAGCTTTTCCCCTTGCCCCTTTGTGATCTTCTTCTCTTTGTTGTTTGGAACTTAGCATTACTTTTAGCATCATTATTTTCCTTTGGAATATAGGATTTCTCAACTGGTGAGATACCTTTTTTTTGGATTCTTAAGAGTAGTTACATAGTCATATGCATTTATGCTTGTGACAATTGATACCCCATATTTTGTGTTGTTGCAATTTGTAATACCCTCTGTGAAGTGATACAAACCTCCTGGAGTAGCACATATGGCTGGTACTTGCATAATTCCCCTCTTTTTGATTTTCACTGTTAGCATATCTTGTATCCATATTATTCCTATTTTCTTTTATTTCCAAGTTTTAATCATTCATGTCAAAAATTATCTTCAAGCTTCCCTATGATATCCCATTATCTTATGCTAAGGGTTAGAATCCTAGAATACTATACATGAGAGAAATAACAATGAGAAATTAGGAAAATGCATTTTATGCTCGTGCATAATATTGCATACATATATGTGAATTTGATTTTTGCACATTACAATGACTGTTCATGCATTCATTGACATTTTTTTAGGTATAACTGATTTATAAATGTGATTTTGATACGAATTGTGGTTTATATGTCTTGAAAAATATATTTGGTGATAATAATTATTGATTTGAGATTTTTGGTGAAATTTAGGAAATTTCTAAAATTATGAATTTTTTGGGACTAGGAAAAATGTCAAATGTCAGGACAATTGACAAATAGTAGTAGAAATTAGTGACGGATGTCAATGGAAATAATTGGCAGATGACATTAGGATTTGTTGATAATTTATATTGAAAATTGGGAGACAATTCGAGTAGAAATTGGAGTTAAATAAACTGATAAATTAAGAGAACTAAGTGAAACCTGTAGAGATTGGACATGTGGCAAGTGACAAGTGCCCCTTGCCAATCCATGTCTTAACCCATGAAACTCTCCTAAGTGAAAGATCATCTTCATTTTTATTTGTCTTTCACTTTATCCATTGCTCTCATTTTTGTTAATCACATCTTCTTCAATCATCGTCATTTACGATACTCATTTCTCCCCCTCTCAACGTGAACCTTATTCTCACCTTTCATTTGCTACTCCCATTTTCTTGTCTTCTTCATATTTGTCACTAAAGAGTTAACCTTACCACTTTTGGAATGATGATGATTGTATGGTGTTGATAAACTAGGGTTAAGAGTGATTTGAAGACATTGAAGCTAAACAAGTAAGTATAAAGTATTACTCTTCATGTTTTGTTGAATGAAACAAGTTTGGATGATAGTTAGAGGTTAAATGTATGAAATGGTGATTTATATATGTGTGATTCGTGAGTGATGAAATGAGCATATAAATTTCATGCTTTTGCACATAAGATGATTAACCTTTCAAAAGTTGTTGTAGAGAAGATTTTGAGATAAAAAGATCATTATGATGCTGTAAAAAGAGTGCAGAAATTTCATGAAAAGATGATATGCTTATGTTCTGTTTTTAATGCTTAACCATATGAATTTTTAGGTAGTTGTTATATGGATGAACTAGAATGATCTTGAGGTTAAAGAAAGGGCTAAAGTAGTGTCTTGAAATGAGATGAATTAAGGTGATAGTTAGAACTGAAATGAAGGTGAAAAATGAAGTTGAATATGTGTAGAAAATTGATGATGAATGTGTATATGAATATGTTCTGTTTTTGGTGTTTATGATCAATCATGGATTTGGATTTTTATGTGGATGATATTGAACTGAAATGGGGTTATGAATGGAGGGGGAATGATGATGAATTACGCTAGAAATGTTAGACTAAGCATATGAGGTGTTGGATGTAACTTGGAAGAGTTGGAAAATTGGAGAAAATAGCTGGGATTTTTCAGATGGAAGCATCCCACGATCATGGGAATAGGTCCATGATCGTGGGAATGCCTAACGAAGGTAGAAACTTGCTGCCAAAAAATCCCACGAATGAAAGCAAAAACTTTCTACCAACAAATCCCACGATCGTGGGAAGTTGTCCATGATCGTGGGAATTGGTTAAACATCAAATATCCTTCTTTTATGTATGGTTTGCAACAACAATTGGTTAGGTACTTTTATGTGATGCATTTAGGCTTGAATGAAGCTTGAATTGAGCCTAGAATGATGTTTGAATAAATGACAAAATGAGTATTATATTTAAGATGAGGATTAAGGATAGAACTTAAGAATAAATTATTATGTATGAAGTGTTCAAATTTGAAATTTTGAGATGTCATGGGAATGAAAATAAAACTTTGAAGGCTAATATGATCCAAAGAAGATGAATGTTGTGTATTAGTAAATATGAATGATAAGTTGAGTATTTTGTGATCTTAGAAATGCTAGAATAACCTTATTAAATGATTGAATGATGAATTTAGAATAATATTGAATAATTGAGCTGTTAACCTAAGTTCAATTTAGACAAACATGAGCTTTGAATTATGAATGATCTTGAAATGTGAATTAACAAAATATACTTGGGATTGTCATTAAGCATGCATTATACATAACACATATACATGTGTATATGATTGAGTATTCATGTGAATATGCAAATTAGTAATGTGTAAATGTGTATGTTTGCATGATATAGAAGAGTAATTAGAGCAACCACATCTAGACATTGCCAGGATATCGAGGCAATAAGCTATCTGGAGCAAACTGTGAGTAACCTAGATGGTCTCACAATGATTTATTGTTTGTTTAGATTCTGAATTGAATTATTATGCGATGTGAATGTGTTGATTCTGAACATTAAATGTCTGAGGCATTGGATACATGAAAAACATATTGAAAGTGTTCATTAAATGTAAATTTGACTGAATAAGTGATTCTCAACTTAAATGTTGAATATCAGACCAAGGTCCGATGATAAATGTAAATGAGAATGTGAACGTGAATATGAATATGAATTTGTAAGATTGAGCACAATTGATTGATTGAATACATGTGATGCATTTCATTACATGAATGCATGATAAAATAAAGACAGTTATGACTGGAGTTGCCAGTGAAAAAGAGCTTAAAACTCATAATGTGGTAAGGGCCTCTGGCTCACTATGTATAATGAGCCCTGTATCTCTAATAGATAAGGAATAGTTATTAATGAGCTCAGTATGGATACGGGACAGTGAAAAAAGTACTCGGTCACAACAACGTAATAATTGAATGTGAGTCTCATGAACATTGCATATACATTTGATATGTATGTTTTATAATGATTGCAATGCATTGTTGAATTATGTTGAATGAGAAATGTGAAAATTATGAACAAAGTGTTTTGTGATGTTACATGATGATAAATGAAATGATGTGAATTATGTGATTATATGAATTGTCGTATTATGTGATATGAGTGAACCATCGATGTTGGTTAACTCACTGAGTTTGCAAAACTTACCAAAATTGCAACGTTGACTTTTTAGGTTCGAGAGAGATGACTTAGCTTCTAAGAAAACTTAGAAGAGATCTAGTACTGCTTTTGGAATAGAAGAAATGGCTCAAAGGTCGGTCAACTGGGACTGAAGGATTTAAATAAAATTTTTGTATAATTCCTCATATATGTAGCATGTCTTGTAAACAAAGTTGTAAACTCTAATTAGCTTTTGATAACGTACATATAGGGATGATGTATGTAATGCTACATTGTATATCATATTTTATGAAGTGAAAATGAGGAATTTGGGTTTTAGATATTGTGATATTTACACTTTAAATTACGATGCCATGAGATAAGTGAAAGTGATTTAGTTAACATGCCACTTCCGTTGGGCATGTGCTCAAACGTCTGATGGTTGTACGGGCACATGTCGGATGGGAATAGGGTGCCACATTCTCCCCTTCTGCATTTCAGTTACTTTAGCAATAGTAGTTTCAGATTTAGGATTTAGCTTAGGAGTTGTCAACACATTTATTCTATCCTACACTTCAATACCCTCTGCATTTATGTTTGCAGAATTTTGGTTTTCCATAATTGATAAGTCAATAATTTATATAAGATTTTGGGATGCATTGGAACTAATTTGACTTATCTTTATATGAAATTTGAGCTTTATTTGGATAATGCTCACACATTTAAACTTTATTGCTTAATAGGTGCAAATGGATAGATTTTTGGGCAAGAGGTATAACTTTCATTGAGGATGTCAGATTAAGGTCATTCAAGTACGATTTCGAAGAGGACTCCGAATTCTACAACTTTTGTGAAGACTCCAAGAAGAGATTTTTCCATCTAAAGGGTCAAAATTGCAAGTTTTTGTAGATGTCCAGTGTATGTCCGCCCAGCTAACATGATGTCCCTCCGAACGAACATGAGCAGAGCTAGAAAGCTGGAAAACTCGAGAAGGTCTATCTAACAGACATGAATTCTACCTAATGGACATTTACGGACTATTTGGACTAAAATTCGCTCTGAAAGATAGCATATGTCTGCCCAACGGACATAAGGTCTACCTAACAGACATGGGCGACAATTTTGCGATTTTTCTTCCCCAGTTTGACTCAAATTGACTTTCTTTGATCCCAAGGCACTATAAATACTTATTTTTAAGGCCTATAAAAGGGAGCAATATATCTTAACCTAGAGAGAAGCACCCAAGGAGGCCAAGAAGAAGATCAAGAAGGATTCAATTAAGAATGGAAGCAATTTTGTTTTGTTACCCTTCAATCTTCTCTTTACTCTGTCATGGATGTTAATTATCATTATTTGTATGGATTCTTTTATCATGTTCTTGAACTAAATCCCAATTAGGGTTAGGGATGTAGCCTAGTTTGGTGGATTAACTATATTTTACAAATTGATTGGTTTTGAATGAAAGTTCTTTGGTTATATTTATCTTTCTTGAACTTAATTGTTATTTCTATGCCCGATCACCATAGATGCAATCTTAGAAAATATATGATGAACTGACAGATGAAGTATAACTTGTGCACTAGGAAGATAAACACATTAGATTTAGAGATAGAGATATCCTGAACTAGTGTGATAACTTATAATTGCTTGTTCTTAATGAATTTGACTAGTTAGTTTTCTCATTGAGAGATGGTAATCAACTAGTTGGGTATTCTTATAAGTCTTGAAAGAGAATATAAGTAGATATGTGCAATTGTTATTATAACCTATCACTTAAGCAAATCCATAATTTATTAATCAACCTTTTAAATTGGTGAACCCCAAAGCCCTAAGTCTAAATCATCTTTTAAGTTTCTTGTTATTTTAGTTCAAGTAACTAGGATTAATTTAGTAGTGAGTAGCTTAGTCTTTATGGGAGACGACCTTAGAATAGTTGATTTATAGGTACTAGGAACGATTCTGTGCGCTTGCAGATTTTGTCGACCAATAATGTCCATATGTTGATCTTCCTCTGCAATCCTCATAAGCTCCTGGTAACTTCCAGATTTGAAAGTTTTCCCTATAGCTCTTCAAATCTTACCTTTTAACTTAGAAGGTGGATTCCATTGGTAAGATATGGCTATGCTATCTTCCCACAACTTGTTGTCATCTCCTAATCTCATTATTGGGAATTCACTTGGAAGGTCCTTAAAAAGTTCAATACTGACACATATTCTTACATATCCTATTCTTTTCTTCTTGGCAATGTTCTCTTTCATACAAAGTGGCCTTCCAATGTAGCTAGCTAAAGATCTTAGCCCCTGGGTAGTCCAATACTCGAGGGGTACATTGTAAAAGTTTATCCAAAGTGAAAGCTTTAGATCTTGACAGTTTCTTATCTCAAGTTGGTTGCCAGGTTTGTAAGAAAATTAGATTGCCTAGATGCCATGGACCCTCTTCAAGTATCTTTTGAGCTTCAAAAGTTTAGGAGAATGTAAATAGGATGAGATTATCCTCTAAGAGAAGAACATCTGTTACTCCTTTGTTTTTCCAGATTTTGTTGGCCCATCTTTGTATAATTGGAAAAGATGGTCATTGATTGAAGAAGAATCCAACAACTGGGACTCCCAACTACGTGCTCCCTTTTTTAGAATCTCAAGATCAGGGAATATAATGACTTTATCATCCATTTCTAGTAGTATTTTAAAAGTAAGTTTGAAGTGGGGTGGTCTCCAACCACCTGTTTCCAAGTTTTTTGAGGAAGAGGAGTAGCACGGTGGTCTGGTGTGGGGGTGAGGGATGGCAAAGTTGTAAATTTAAAGAAGTTTTGGGAGTATGTGTTGAACATCATTATAGGGTACGTTTAGAATAGAAAAGAATAGCTTTGTAGAATGAGGAACAAATAAAAGGTGGTTAAAAATGGTAAAGAAAGGTTGGAGGGAGAGTGTGAATTGGTGTAAAGGACTATAATGCCCCTAGTATCTAGGAAC
Organism: Erythroxylum flavicans; assembly: GCA_027576715.1. NCBI lineage: Eukaryota > Viridiplantae > Streptophyta > Magnoliopsida > Malpighiales > Erythroxylaceae > Erythroxylum > Erythroxylum flavicans. The sequence goes on along the minus strand of JANZXP010000004.1, from coordinate 25,747,835 downwards.
CAGAAGCAAGGCAATGGCAAAAATGCAAGGTAGGACAAAGATGATGAAGTACTAGAGGTAAAAAAGAAATTAAGGAGAAAATGAAAGGGATGCGATCATACCTGTACTGCACCTAGAGAGAGGGAGGAGAAACCCTCTTTAACCTATGACTTAATATGCAATTGGTGGAGCTATTGGGATTGTCAACCATAAGACACCCTTAAACCTACTCAATTGGATTGTCCATTCTTAACTTTGTAATAAAGTCCCATTGAATTTTCATTGTATTATCCATAGAGTGAAAAATGCCTAGGCATTTGTAATTGAAATAGCCACTATGTTATTATTATCCAAATAGCTGACAATGATGAGCTAGATAAAGGTGAAAAGATATTACCTAAAGTGAGAGTGGGAATATATTTTTTGGGTATATTCCTATTTGTTGATTTTATAATATACCACAAAAATACAAGTTGTATATTGTAGTACAATTGATATTGATCCCACAAGGATTGGATATAGTCATCTAACAATTTGAATTATGCTTTGTTTAAGGTAAAAAAAATTGAATTAACTGAAAATTAAAGTAAACTAAAAAAACTTGATGAATGAACAAGTGAAAGATAACAATGAAATTTAAGATACTCAATAATGGAAACTTAGGAAATTTGTATCATTTCTTTGTCTTCTTTTCACCATGTGAATTTAACAGTGCTTGTTCCTAGATATCCAAAGGTTTTGATTACCCTTTCTCGAGATCTAACTAAGTAATCTCAATTGAAATAGATAAAAGTTGAGTTACAATCTATCGATTTCTCAAAACTACTCCTAACTACTTGATTGGATTTGAAGCAATGCTAAGGATAATTAACTTACAATTAAGATCTCTTTTCAATTGCTTATTGACTAGATATTTATAAGTTTATTAAGTTACTAACTCTCATTGTGTAACTTAACATAAATATCATGATTCAATCTCTTGTTTTAAATTAAGTATGAGCACAAAAAATATCACAAAAGTAGTAATATATTGAATTCAATAACGTAAAATTACACAAAACAATCATAATCATGTTCAAAACACAACTATTCAGCTTTAGCATACAAGGCAATGAAATAGAAGAAGAGAAGAGAGTGAAATTAATTTGAGGCCTTGATATGGAAAATTTGGAAAGTTGGAGTTGATCTTGATGTTTCCACATTTAATCTTCTTCTTTATAATATGTAGCCTCATTTTTTGGTGTTTTCCTCCCTTTTTGGTGTCTATACTAACTCTTAAATTTGCCACTTTTATATAGCCTTTATAATATCCTTTTATAGCAAAAACTAGGTTTTCTAAATATACAGTATCACTTACATAGCTGTGTAAATGACCATGTATATCAAAATTCCCTCTTAATTGTGACCTCACATTATTGCAGAAGCTTAACACGGGCACATACAATGTCGTGTATGTCAACATACATGGGCATGTTTCTTTTTGTTGTGTCTAGTTTCTATTGCTTTTAATTGCCTTCATATCTTGATTTTGGTTACAAATCCTTATGTTTTGATCCAAACGTGAGATAAATTTAGTGGAAATGGTGTGAATATTGCATGAATGTTAATTGGATTATTTTGTGATTTTACATGAAGGTTGAAGAGAAAGTCACGAAAATTTTGCATGAAAAGAGAAGAAAAAAAAAAGAAAAATGGTCACAAGTGTCACCACCTCCCAGTGGTGACTTAGCAAGTCACCACCGTGAATAACATTAAAATGTTAGTCCGTCGTTATATTCTGTTGGAAAATTTACTGACAAATTTCCCTCCATCTTTACTGAAGGAAAATTTGTCCATCGTTAAATGCAATTTTTTTGAAAAATTTTCATACGAGAATTAATTTTCGGTCACTGATTGCCTACGGTATTTTTACTATCACTAATATTTTGACGGTAATTTGTAATTTTCTTTTAGTGCTCCCATAATATATTTATGTGTATCAAGACCTCTCCATTCTCTCGGTGTTTTCTGTTGTATAGGCTCCAGCTGAGATGAAGGAGCCTGCTCTGTTCTAGCTTCAGAGAGGCCTTCTTATTTTTGTAATTCTAAGGGTATTATTGGTATAGTTTGATTCTTTGATATATTTTTAGGAATCAAAAGATGCTCTTTATCATCTGAATAAGCTATTGTTGTCGATGGCAATGCTTCATCAAATACCACATGTATCAATTCCTTATCTTCTCTGTTTTTTTATTATATACTCTGAATCCTTTACTGGCGGTACTGCAGCCCAGAAAATAGGTTCGTCTGATTTTCCATCAAACTTTCCAAGGTTGTCTTTTCCATTGTTTAGAACAAAACAATTGCATCCAAATGCTCAAAAGTAAGCAACATTTGTTTTTCTTCCTTTACACAGCTTATAGGGGTCTTTTTCAAAATAGGTCTTATAAGACATCTGTTAAGTATATAACATGTTGTGAATACTGCTTCTGCCTAATATCTATGAGGTAGTCCACTTTCACACAGTATGGTCCTGGCCATATCAACCAAAATTATGTTCTTTCTCTCTATAGCTCCATTTTGTTGAGGCATCTTTGGATAAGAGAAGTTGTGAGTTATACCATTGTTGTCGCAGAATTCTTCAACTTTCTGTTATCAAATTCTCCTCCATGATTGCTTCGAATTGAAATGATGTAGTACCCTTTTTCTATCTGAATTTTTCTACAAAACTTTTCAAACACTTCAAAAGCATCATCCTTATTTGATAAGAAATAAACCTATATAAATCTGAAGTAATCATCTACTAGAACAAAACTGTAATATTTACCAACAAAACTTTGAGTCGTAGTGGGACCGAATAAATCCATGTGCACAAGTTCATGTGGTTGGCTAGTAGACACAATATTTTTAGGAGAAAAGCAGCTTCTGACTTGTTTACCTTTTAATCAAGCCTCACAAACCTGATTGCTTTCGAACTTTAAGGTTGGTAGTCCTCTTACTAACTCATTTTTGGACAATTTTGATAGAATGCTTATGCTGGCATGTCCAAAACTGCTGTGCTAGATAAACAAATTCTTTTATAAAGAGAAAAAACACTTAACACTTTGTTAGGACATGTCTTCCAGTTGAGCACAATATATATTCTGACTTCTAGGACCCACAAACACAATATTATCATTATGAATATCAATAATCTCACAATGAGATGCATAGAAAATTACTTTGTAAGCTTTTTCACATAGCTAACTAACACTCAACATATTACGTTTCAAACAATCAACAAAGAAAACGTTATCAATAGAGGTAGAGTCAGAATTAACAATTTTACCAATTTCGGTAACTTTTGCTTTATTTTGAACTACAAAGACAACATTACCTCTGTCTTTTCTTTTAATTTAGTTGAAGTGTGATATTTCAATTCGTATAAAGATAGGAGCCTGTTAAAAATTAAAACAATAGTAACCTGTCAGAAGATAGTAGCCTGTTAGTCGAAAGGACCCTACTAAAGTATATGTCCCGTTGAAAACAATAAAAAGAAAACGTTTATTAAAATGAAAGGAGCTGTCAGTAAGTTGAAAACAGAAGGGACCTATTATAAAAGTGAAGGAGCCTCATGCTAAAATGAACACACACAATATAACGTGGAAATATAAAAGATAAGGAGAGAGAGAGAGAAGAAGGATGCGGCCAATTTATACTAATTTAGCTTACAACCTAAGCTTACAAGTTAAAAATTTTCAAGGTTCTTCAACCTTCCACACCAGTAGTATTTCACTAGCATTTACAAACTCTAAAAAAAATAGGGTTTTGCTTGATATGAGCTTTAGTAATCTCTCTCAATAGAGTTTCACCTCCTAATACACAAGAGAATTTTTACAAAGATATCACTTTTAAGAATGTATGCTTTTGATGAATTTTAACAATATAGCTTCGTAAACTTCTGTATCGTTTAGTTGTTTTTCACAGTTGCATTGACTCTTCCTTAAATAGGCATTTCTTCAATTATTCGTTGCATCACTTACATCCTTAGTCAACTGGATTGATTTGAGTTTAAATAACCTTGATGTCATCTTTGTTAAAAATATTCCAATAATCATGGAGCTAATATATGAACTTCATAATTAGTAGGATCCTTTCGAATAAATCTTTTCTAATAAGGTAAGTTTATAAAGAAGGTTCCTGCAAGAGAAAACATATTTCTTATGAATTTATTTCCTTTTGAGAACAAGACTGTTAATTGTACAAAGAAATAAATCCAATTTAAATTTTGAAATATTATACAATTATCATTAAAATTGTTAATCATAAACCTTGAGCTAACATATCTACCCAAATGAACTTCAATAACAACATTTTCAATTAATAAAATTGACAAAAAGTCACTAATAAACTAACAAGTATTCATATCATAAGATATTCATAAAGAAACAAAATATTGTAAAGGGAATAAAAAATTTCTTTTGTTAATTTGCACATTATGACCCATTATGCTAATTATGCAGTTCTTAGCCTTAAAACATGAAAGGTCATCGCTTAACGATAATCCAAACATAACATTTTGAACAATTTCACTATCAACAAACATGTCAAAACATTTCTACTAAAAATACATTAATGTTAAATAATATGCAATAATATATGCATCAAAATTAATTTTACCCTAACAAAATTACTATGTTATCTTGATTTTGAACTATTTATTCTTCGAAGTTAACATACATAATTCAAAAGCTGGAGTTCTCCTAAGAGTCATAAATTTCTTCCTAAATGGCTCCAAATTTGTACATGTACCATTACCAACGCTTACCTCCAGGCCCTCAAAAATTTACATTCGTTGCCTAAATTATATAATATATATTATCAAATTCCTTTCCAAAAAGACAATTGTTTGGTTAGGCTTCTAATCATATAATTACACCTCTTTGCTGATGCTTATTCTTTATATGTTTTCTTTCTATTTTTTGCTTTAAACATCCGTCATTGGTGTCTTTCTGCATCCCTACCTCTTATTCAATATTGGTTGTATTTAACTAAAATGTCCAATTCCATTAAAACTATAATCAAATATAACAAAGGGTTCTTTAATATATACCATTTCTTTTAACTTCCTTTTTATTATCTTCTCCTTAATTGTTGTCTCCTTTTGTCTACTGAAAGCCTCATTTTTATCTTCTTTTTTATTGACATCTTGTCATGAGTTAGGAAATCTATTTTCTCTACCATTAGTGCCTTCACATGCCTGGGGCCTTCCTCATACTTATCTTCCTTCGTTGTCAACGTCCCTTTCTGTTTAGTATATTTTATATTTTTTGGTTATTAGCATCTCCTCATGCCTTGTATTAAACTTTAGTTTCAAAACTATTCACGTACAAACTAAAAACTATGGGCATATATTAATCAAATATGTTATTGACTCATCACCTTTACATCTACCATCACTCACAAAGCTTTTATTTTTCTTGCTACTTCCTAGCCATTGTCAACCCTCCATGTCTAAAATAATCATAGACATTAATCAATTAAAATATTTTCAAATAGCTTATTAAAATGTTACCATTAATTTCCAATAACAACATCACCTTTACCTTCCCATTCTCCTTCTCTGAAACCCTATTAGCATCTAGCACTTCACCAATGTTGATATCATCCCAAATTGTAATCCTTGCTATCTTCCTCCACTTGAAGGCCATTAATTTCCAATAACAACATCACCTTTAGTTTAAATAGTTTTATTAAAATAAAATATTTTTAAAAAAATGAATAATGTATCTACTATAGATGGAACTATTACAACATTACAATGAGTTCTAGGCTATTAGCCTACATTCATTTTAAAGTGATGCAAAAGGATCCAAAAGAAAATTCAGCACAGACGTCATAAAGTAAAGAACTAAGTTAAGTTATAGACTCCATCTAGGTTTCATTTCCAAAGAGAGGGTATGCAGTGCATTTTTGGCATAGATGCTAGCTCTGATTAGGTTTGCAATCTTGTCTACAATCTAATATTTCTCCTCTTTCTTACCAGTGAATCTTTAGGTATTTCTTTCTTTCCAAACGGTGTAGATGGTGAAAGTGAGGGCTACTTTGTAAAGAGATGCATTAGATTGTCCTTGCTTAGAATTTCTAATGATCTATTTTAGTACTTGTTCCTAATTGTATCAACAATTATTTTCTGGTAACATATGCAATATTCTACTCCATATTGCTTTAGAGTAGCTACAGAGGAAGAAAAGGTGATCCCTATCCTCCACTTCCATGTTACAAAGTATGCAAGTATCATCGACATTACAGTGCTGTTGGTTCTTTTTTAAAGCCTAATCTTGATTGCAAGACATGTAATGAAGGAGGCCTTGGGTTGAGAGTATTCTTCCATAAGAGACTAAACCAAGGGAGATCGATATAACTATTTGAAAACAGCCGGTAACAAGAATGATTAAAGAATTGACCATTTAGAGTCAACCCCCAGATGACAACATCATTATTCTTAATATCAGTTAATCATGGGAAGTAATCCGAGAGGGATTGGAATCGTCTGAAATCTCCTTGCCACTCTTCATTCACAGTCAGTGATGAAACTTTAAGATGTGATGAAACTTTAAGATGCAGTGGCAATTGGTTCCTTAGTTGTTGTAATGTAGAAACATGTACAATAGGGCTGATATCAAGCCAATTGTCGAACCATATCCATATCTTTTCACCATCACCAATTTTGTGATTAATGCAAGGACATATGGTCTCCCATAACTTCATCGTCTGTTTAATAATTGAAGACCCATCTTTAGAGTAATCACCTTGCCAGAAGTTCGTATATTTTAAGTAATATTCATGCATCTGGTTGATCCATAATGCATTATGATAGTATATAACCTCCGTAGCCTCTTACACATTAATACTTTATGCATTTTGGTAATAGAGATAATCCCAAAGCCTCCATGCTTTTTGGGGATAATTACCTAACTCTACTTAATTTTTGCATTTCTAGAGTTTCCAATTTGACTTGTTCATAAGAACGCTTTCATTATTTTGTCCATCTCCTTTATAGCTCTCCTAAGCAAAGCAATACGTGTAACCCAATAAAGATGCAAACTGCTAAAAACCAAAATGATGAGTGTTATTCTTGGAGCATAAGATACAAATTTGTTTTACCATGCCATCTCTCTAGATTTGAGTCTTTCAATAATCGGTAAGGAATCGTGGAACTTAGGCTTGGAAACTGTGATGGGAACTCCAAGATAGCAGAAGGTAGTTGAGACAGAGTTAATACCAGTAATACGCCTTATTTCATCTAGATTCCTCACGCCTACTGAAACAGAGAAGCTACTCTTATCGAAGTTGTGTTGTAATCCTAACCGCTGAGTATCAAAACAAAATATTGATTATCTAATTTTGTAACATTAAAGAATTTATTAAAGACTAAATGTCTAGACATACCTACTCTTTTTCTCATTTTTAATTTTTTTTGGCTTTATTTTTCTAGACCAACTCTTGTGAATTTCTTCATAATAATATCTTTGAAAACAATGTACACCTGGAGGAAGATGGGCCTAGCATAGACGTGCTAGTGTGTATAAATAAAAACAAAAACAAGAAAATCTAGGTTTCCTGGAAAGGCTTTGTGGGGCTTGAGAGCAGAGAAAAGAGAAACACTTTAGAATGCATGTTTCATTTACTGATGGCTATCTGATTGTTGTGGCAAACATGAGATATCATCAACTTTTTTTGCTCCAAAAGTTTGTGTTGGTGTGACATACTGATATAGAAATACGAGAACATCACATATTACAATGCAGCATTGAAATCCTCCTGGTAAACTAATTTTTGGCAGAGCCCAAGGAAACAACCTTGGAGTGCAACAGAGTCAGCTCCACTGCGAGGACCAAAAGTAGTTTTTATTAATTGTTAGTGCTAGCTCTCTAAAATTTAGGTTTCTATAAATAAATAAGCGAGATAAACGAAATTGTATAGGAAACCAAGGAAACGGGTAGCTTTTGCACGACAGTTGATGATCATAACAAATTATAACAAAGAGCACTTGTTAGATCATGCAAACGAGATTACTTCACCATACCCTATACCTTGTCTTGTGCCTTCAACCGTTTATGATAAGCAATGTTATGATAGTCCTTAATACACGTAAATATTCTGCGTCAATGAAGTAAGCAAGAGGCTTAATCAGCTTTTCATGGTAAGTTTTATTACTTCGACTCTTTAATTTTAAATAACGAAACAGACTGAATTTCTTTTCTCGCTAAATATCACGTGTAGTGTTATCGTTGGGAGTATAAATAATGAATTGAGATGTTTTATTGGAGGAAGAGGAATGAAGAACAACACCAATCAAAGTGAAGTTTTCATGGCAATCAGAACACCGTATGGAGTTGTCGTATGAAGTATTAAAGATTATATGCGAATCATTTGACCAAAACGAGATATGGCAAGATTTCTATAGATGCTGAAATTCAAACTCTAACAGGCAGCTGATGTCTATGGACTTAAACTAAGTGTTGAATATATCTTCTCTTTAATCATTACCTTTCCTCTCTTGGGTTGAAAACTTAGAAAGTTCTGGAGGATAGACTCTCTTGTTGCTTGTTTAACCTACAAAACTTGCCACAAAAACGGCGATAATGAATGTTACCTACTAACAATTCAAACCCTTAAATCAGGAAATGGAAAGTTCAATTCATGTTTTTTTACCAGACCAAGTCCAAAAACACGATGCCAAACTCAAAGCCAAATGTCATCAATTTTTTCTGATTATCAGGATGATACTAAAACCCATTTTTTCCCTTTACCATACATCTCAAAATCAACAGAAGAATAAGAAAATAGATTGGCAAACTAAAAAATATATGACGACTTTGTCTCCTTTGTAACGAAGAATAAGACCTTTGCTTCCATCCTCTTATATCCTCCAGGGGATTTTACTTTTGTCTTGTTGGCCATCCTTTCAAGTAATGGTCTCGAATGCAAAAAATGAATGTACTTTACACTTTTAAATTTCATATGTTTCCCTCTTAAGTTCTTAGAGTCATCTGAAGTCATTCAAAAGCTCCAATGAGAAATGCAGTGTATTCAGAATGCCAACTTCAGAGTTCAGCCTCTATAGCTGATACTACCTATGAGAACATATTTTAATTTCAGTCGTAGATCATTTGCATCCAAACCAACATTAATGTGATGCTACTGCCAAGGAAATCTTATTTTACAAAAAAATGGAATAAATGTAGAGGTAGTATGACCAGTAATCTTAATTGATATTATGTGTTTAGTCTTGAAGATAAAAGTTGCAGAAGTATAAGCGATTTATTAGGTACCTTCAAGATAATTTTTCTAGGAAAAAGGCTAGCAAATAGCTGCAGAACCTGCATTTAAGAGAATACATGCAAATATTTGACAGCTAAAAGCGGCATAGAATGACCAATCTGAGAGATGTTCATATACTTTATTTCTCATAGACGCGTTCCCTTTAAGAGAAGGAGAGAAATGTCTATTGATATTAGCCATAAACTTTCATACAACATGCTTCTATTGTATGACCAAGAATTATGGTCAAAACTCTCAACATTGTGAAGACAAAAAGCAGAGTTTGAGTGGTATGCATAAGATCACTCTTTTACTAAGATTCGTTCAACTTTCATCATACAACTAGAGCCCATTGGTCATCAATATGCAAAGACTACGCATCAAGATGTATCTACTGAGCATCTGTGCTCGTAGATATGTCACTTATCCATTACAGCGCCTCTTTTGCGTGCACTCATCTTATTCTTCTGAGTCTGGCTCTGCAACAGAGCATATCCGTTCTCAAGTTTGCACGGGTGATTCTAATCAAGTTTAGATAGCTCAAATTTCAAGCATCATTGACAAAATTTTTCTTGGGTAATTATCTGACAATAAAAGCCAAAAGAAAGCTCTTTAAACTAATAAATGCTCATCAAATATCAGTATACTTATCCAATACAATATGGCCCTTCTCACAGCCAAAAACATTAGATTAACAAGAAGAAAATGAAGCATCTGATCAGAGGGAAACGATAATGAAACGAGATGAGCGACTTTCTTTTCTTTTTTTGGGTCAACGTAGTTTTCTGGATGCAATTTATTTTGTTTGAAAGCCCTCAATGAAAACATCCAGTCCTACTACATTGAACTCTTACTACATTGAACTCAGGAGGTAATGTAAGGAGTTAAGCACTTAACAAAAGGAGATATGATATGTAAACAAATAATCCAGACTTTATAAGTACTAATGTTTACCCGTCCAAGAAACCAAGAAAACAGCAAAAAAAAAAAACTTCATTAGCACTCAATACCCACTTCTGCAGCTCGTCTAGGCTTGTTTTTCCTTCTGTTCCGATTTTGTCGGAACCCAACCGTCTTCATTGCACCATCAGTAGTTAACCTTGTCTCATTTCCATCTTCCTCTTTCATGGAAATTGTATTTTCTTTGGCATGGTCAGACATTTTCCTTTTCCTTCCATTCCCAGCAGATTCCAAAGTTTTAACATCTTTCCCTGAGATTGAATCTATTCCATTATCGATATGTTCCTCTATCTTCTCAAGTTCTTCTTCTCCAATTTCGTCTTTCATGGGTTTTGTTGACTTTCCTCTTATTTTATAAGTTGGAAAGTTTTCTTCTTCATCATGTCCATTATTTTCATGCGAAGCAATAAGAGTCTGTTTCTTGCCTTTACCTCTACCTCTTCCCATAGTCCAAAAAGACCTAGAATCTCATAAACTAATACTTCTGCATACAGTTGACTGTGATAAGGTTAGACTCACAGTCTAAGACAACAATCTATAAATAAGCACAAACCACCAAATTTGAACATAAGACATATAATAAACTAGATTTTCTAGGGCATACATTATAACTCAAATTCTTTTATTATATAATTTAAGCAATAATCACATGGCAAGATGTTGAAGTTTCTCAATGTTATTAATGCATATAAATCCAATAAACTCCTTATGGGTTATGGGGTGTTCCTCCTGTTTATTGTTGTATGGGTTCTTCTATCTTTGTTCATGTTTTCTCTCCTTTGGGGATTTCGATCCACTCATGAGATGAGGAATAAATAAAGGTAGCTCATGCCAACTTATTCTACAAACTAGTTTATTGGCTTTTTGATTGTTTGAACAGGACTGCAATGTTAATGTCCTTAACACCACCAAATAAAAGGAAAAAAAAAAACCATGAAAGATGTTCCACAAGTTCAACTTCGGTGGAGGTTAAACCTGATTCAGGAATAGTCTAAGCAGGAAATCCTTACTTCCCTTCTTATATAGTTCTGAAAAAGAAAAATCAATTCCTGATTCAAATTCATCAGCAAATTGGTGATAAAATAATGGGGGAGGGGACAGGGACAGGGGAGATGAATCATATGGCATGACATGCATCGCAATTTACAGAAGGCGACATCATAAACTGTAAGCACTGGAGCAAACGCAGTCCACTAAACAACTGAAACCTACACCGTATCTATATAAACTTTACGCCCAAATAATCCGTATTATGAGAGATCGTATCTTCTATCCTATCGACATAAAATGCAGTTCAAGCTATTAAAGAGTCAAACATATTGTTCTGCCACTTCATCCAACCAAAAAGAAAAATTTAAACTGTTAATACATTGACCACATTGCAGAAACATAACTTTATTTTTTCTCAACCGTTGCTGAAGAATAGAGAAGAAGCTGACCTTGTAGATATCCCCGATCTGCATACTTTGTTACACGATGCCCACTTCTTAGAATCTCATTACGACAAATAAGAACCACATTTGACCAAGAAAATGAAATGGCTTGCTAAAGTGAACAAGCAAGAGAGAAAATAAATCGGGAAAAGCTATGATCTGAATGAGGACCTAAAGATGACCCAGATTAGAAATGAAGTGAGGAAAGAGAAAGCAAGTGAAAAGGTTGAAACTTAAACCAGGGTGACATTAACCATATAGTTAAACTGGGGGCTGAGATAACTGGGCAACGAACTATAAAATAGAAGTGAGCTGAAACTGGAAGATAGCAGAGAAGCGTGCTGTATACATTTTTTGTTATTCGAAATCCGATTACGAGTTACTAAATAGCGAAATGTTCTCCCGAAGGAGCAAACGAATTCCTAACTAAAATTATATTTATAGGATCTCTTTTATTTGATATTTTACATCGTAGAATGGATCCATTTTCTTCCTTCCGTATAGAGCCACATCCTTTGAATTTCAGTGAAAAATACTCATACATGAAATAATTTATTGGAAACAAAACGCAAATTATTGGACAATATCAGAAATTATATAAAAATGAAGCTGAAATCTGTAGGAAATGTAATGTCAGTATTTGCAATTTTTCAAAAAAAGAGATAATTGAATAACTCCATTTCCCCGTCATATACAAAAAGTTGTGGTTTATTTTATAAAACTAATTAATTAAGGAATAATAATAATAATAATAATAATAATAATAATAATAATAATAATAATAATAATAAAAACCCATTATTATAAGGCTAAAAATATTTAGGTTAAAAAGACCTTAAGTTTGCTCGACAAGCCTAACAATAAACAGAACTCTGGTTTATTTTTATAATAATGGAAGGTAACAATCATAGTCAAAACAAGTACTTAATATTTTAATAAGGAAATTAATAAACACAAAACTTGCATGTAAAATATCATACTTCTCGAGGTGACAATCGTTTTTCAGTACAGACCGTCCATAGCAGTCATATCAACTTTATTAAGCTATTCAGTAATTCCTTTTGACTATCTCCTTGTTTTAGCCGATCTAAATATTGGCATTGTTTTTATGGATTGCCATTTCAAGTATTGCTCCTCTTAGACTTCTTGCTTGAAATAGTTTCCAAATAGGTGTTTTTCCTCTTTGTGTGCGCATGAATCCTTTTATTGTATCTCAGCAAAAGTCCCCGGGCCTTATACACACTGCCCGTCACACTATGGGAGCTGACCATGCCTGAAGTCGTCACCTTAGTTGCAAGGAAGGGGATGCTGAAGGCAGGGCTAGTGACTGGAGTGAAGTCGTAACAAGGTAGTCGTAATATCATGGAGAGTTCGATCCTGGCTCAGGATGAACGCTGGCGGCATGCTTTACACATGCAAGTCGGACAGGAAGTGGTGCTTCCAATGGTGGATGGGTAAGTAACGCGTAAGAACCTACCCTTGGAGGGGAACAACAGCTGGAAACGACTGGTAATACCCATAGGTTGGGGAGCAAAAGGAGGAATCTACCCAAGGAGGGGCTCGCGTCTGATTAGCTAGTTGGTGAGGCAATAGCTTACTAAGACGATGATCAGTAGCTGATCTGAGAGGAAGATCAGCCACATTGGGACTGAGACACGGCAAGTATGATATTTTGCAGTTGGAAATGATTGCTAATGCCCGTAGGCTAATGAGCAAAAGGAGGAATCTGCTCGAGGAAGGGCTCGTGTCTGATTAGCTAGTTGGTGAGGCAATATCTTACTAAGGCGATGATCAGTAGCTGATTCGAGAGGATGATCAGCTACACTAGGACTGAGACACAGCAAGTATGATATTTTGCATACAATTTTGTATTTATTAAATTCCTTATTAAAATATTAAGTAATTGTTTTGAACATGATTGTTATCTTCCATTATTATGAGAATAAACTAGAGTTTTGTTTATTGTTGGCTTGTTGAGCAAACTTAAGGTCGCTTTAACCCAAATATGTTTAGCTTTATAATAATGAGTTCTTCTTAACTAAAATTTATGTGATTTGGATTAGCAAATTGATGATTACATGAATATGAAGGCATGTTTAGGAATAACATAAAAAATTTTTTTTGGAAAGAGTTGTCACCTAATAGATCTATGAGTCACATGAGATATGATTGATAAAGTTGTTATGTAACACCCCACTCCCACTGGACCCGAATCCGATATCGATAGTGATATCCGAATCCGTGCCCCGCGAGGGTGGCG